>JAXDDW010000187.1:460000-655000 GCA_034670385.1 Hoplostethus mediterraneus
AGCGTGGAGCTGCCCTGCATCGCCTCCGGATACCCCAACCCCACCATCCGCTGGCTGAAGGACTGGGCGCCCGCTACCGGCGGACTCCCGCTGGACTCGGCGCCTCACCGGCCTCACCGTCTCCGACTTGAGGCTGGAGGACAGCGGCAACTACATCTGCGAGGTCACCAACAGCTTCGGCTCGAAGGAGGTGACGGGACACCTCAACGTGATAGGTGGGTACAGGAGGAGGAGAGGACCATCCCCCTCCTGACACACAAAAAAAGCGTTTGACTTTATCAACCTTCAGTGACCCCCGCTGCTCTACACCGACAGCTTCAGATGGAGCGAAAGAGCGAGGTGGACAGGGGGGGGGAAGAGGTGAAGTAAGGGATCAGCCGTGTCAGGTCAGGTTAGAGGGGGGGATGGACGGAGGCGTTGTTTAAGCTCTATTGGCTGCGTGGCGTCCACGTCTCTCCCCTCTCTCTGGGCTGAGCGTTGAGCCTGATCTCCGAGGACGGCTCGTTCCCCGCACTCCCGCTTTTTCCGAAACCCCGCCGAGCCGTCGCTACGGTGACAGAGCAGAACACCGGGTCGCGTGGGCCTGTCGCTCTGCTTACTGAGCATGAGAGAGAGAGAGAGAGAGAGAGAGAGAGAGAGAGACAGACTTCACAAGGTTGCGCGTATGAATGACAGAGATGTGTAGAGATGAGGAGGTGACACAGACAGAGAAGATGGCACACTTCTGCAGTGGAGAGGGTGAGGGGGGTGGCCGGAGAGGGAGGAGGAGGGAGGAGGTGAGGGGTTGGGGGGGGCGGGTGGCGGGAGGGAGAAGGGTAAAGTTAGTGGACACTGGGCCGACTGGCCACAGGGCACATCACTGCACCGCCATGAACCCTCTCTGACAGGGCATGGAAGGTGGGACACACACACACACACACACACACACACACACACACACGCAAGCAAGCATGCACACACACATACACAGATTTGGAGATGCACTTACACACACTCATACACAAATTATTACATGTGAAAACAGACATACACACACACACACACACACACACACACACACACACACACACATTCAGCAGCCTCCAGCACTTAACACCAGCTGCCTTATTGCTCACTGCCATTTTCTCCCCCGTTCTGTCTCTCTGTTTCCCTGTGTGTCTAATACACACATGCAGGCAATGACAGAAAACCTTTACACACAAACTACAAATACACAATCCAACCTCCACAAAAACACCATTTGTGTTGCCTGGCCAGTTTGAACGTATAGCTCAGCTCAAATCGCTCTGCTTCAGCCGCCTGAGAAAATGAAGATGGTGAGTTTTCGAACGTGAAGGGAAGAATGACATTTCATAATGTTTTTACTTCTATTCCTCTGTCTCCTTCTTCTTCCTCATCTCCCCACTTTCTCTTGTCTCCATCCCTCTTTTTTTGTTGCTCCGCCTGCCCCCCCCTCCTCCTCCTCCTCCTCCTCCTCCTCCTCCTCCTCCTCCTCCTTCTCCTCCTCCTCTCCAGAGCCACTGCGGGTCACTTTGTCCCCGAAGAACCTGAAGACGGGGATCAGCAGCACGGTCATCCTGTCCTGCGCCGTCCAGGGCTCCCCCCACTTCACTGTGTCCTGGTACCGTAACACCGAACCCGTCCTGCCCGACCAGCACTTCTCCATCCAGGGGGCTCACAACGAGACTCTGTTCATTTCCGCCGCCCAGAAGAGGCACTCAGGTGCTTACCAGTGCTTCGCCACGCGAAAGGGCCAGACCGCCCAGGACTTCTCCATCATACTGCTGGAAGGTGAGGAGGGAAGAGGGGGTGTGGCAGGACAGTGGGGCAGTTTGTCAGGGTTATACCACCAGGTAGATGATGACTGGTTATCATGGAGGTGCTTTTATCCTCATCACATATTTCACTATCCATTTCTTTTTTTATGATGTACAGTTTATTGGAGCTTTTTTTAACTTTAAGTTGTACATGCATGCACTAATGGACATATATCAACATGTATGAAGCAAGAGGAGAAAAAAACACATCAATTAAGATGAACAAAAAAGAGGTAAATACCAATATTCATACTTCAATACCAGTACTAGAGTACAAACCTGCGCAGGGAGAGATTGGCTATATTGTACTATCCTTCATGCACCTTCATGACCTATATACATAAGATATGTAATATTTATATACATTACATTCCATACTATTATATACATACTATTATATGTATTTTTCCATCCAGCTCCTCATGCTTAAAGAAACTTCATATGCTGCCACTTATTAATATGTGAACAAGGCTATTGAGACCAAAGACAAAACCTTGAGTTTTCCATTAGTTGACAATTTTGATTGATTAAAAAAATGAAGCTGATTGTAACTAAAAGGATACCTTCTGTCAGTTAAAGGAACAAATTATCCTTGTTTTTCTCACCTTCTTTAAAACTATGGATTCCTAAATTAAGATGCAGTTTGAACCCCAACCTCTTCCATGAGGTGAAGCATGTTGCTCTCATGTGCAAACACAATGACCACACGAGCTGTGGATTTCCTCATCACACTGACAATCCTCCTGAATTCAGTTGGATCATTGCCCCAGGGCAGAACGTCTGAGTAGGCCAGACAACCCCCACCAGACTGAGCCAGGTCAGATTGGAAGGATCAGGGCAGCGTGGAGTTACCAAATAGTGAACCAATCTTGAAAAGAAGGCCTTCCTTTCCCTCTCCAGCCCCTCATCATACTAGCCAAGCACTACAGTGGGTCACTACTACTCACTATTATACTCAACTATGCTTTTCACACTACACTTAACCCCGGGCTAACGTATATATTAACCCTGGGTTAAGGACGCATTTAACCCCTGGCTAAGCAGCGTTTCACACTTGCATTTTTGAAAGAGGGTTAACACCGCTTTTAACCCTGGGTTAACAAACCCTGCTACGAAGCAGGGTTAGCACCGCTTTTGTTTTGCTTTTGTTTGCTATCCCCGAAACGCAGTGCTAAGAACAATAGTGTGAAATGTTGTGGGGTTAGAATGTAACAGGGGTTAGAATGTAACAGGGTTAGAATGTAACAAGGGTTAGAATGTAACAGGGGTTAGAATGTAACAGGGTTAGAATGTAACAGGGGTTAGAATGTAACAGGGTTAGAATGTAACAGGGGTTAGAATGTAACAAGGGTTAGAATGTAACAGGGTTTAGAATGTAACAGGGTTAGAATGTAACAGGGGTTAGAATGTAACAGGGTTAGAATGTAACAGGGGTTAGAATATAACAGGGTTAGAATGTAACAGGGTTAGAATGTAACAGGGATTAGAATGTAACAGCGAGTTAAACATTAGCATTAAACGTTAACCCGGGGGTCTACAAGCTTACAGTGTGAAATCCTGAACACTGAATACCCGGGGTCAATCGTTAGCCCAGGGTTAAAGAAAACTAGTGTGAAACGTGAGATAAGTTAACCCCGGGGCTATTATAACCCGGGGTTAAAGTTTACCCCGGGGCTAACACATTCAAGCGTGAAAACCCTAAACCTGTGTCTTCCCTCCTCCTCCTCCTACTCTCTTTTTCCCCAGATGGCACGCCGCGCATCGTGGCCTCCTTCAGCGAGAGGGTGGTGGTCCCGGGCGAACCCTTCTCCCTCATGTGCGCCGCCAAGGGAGCGCCGCCGCCCACCATCACCTGGACGCTGGACGACGAGCCCGTGGCCCGGGACCTGTCGCGCGTCCGGGCCAGCCAGTACACGCTGTCCGACGGCAGCACCGTGAGCCACGTCAACGTCAGCAGCCCGCAGATCCGCGACGGAGGAGTGTATCGCTGCGCCGCACGCAACTCGGCCGGTAGTGCCGAGTACCAAGCGCGCATAAACGTAAGAGGTGCCTGTCTACTTTTCAATATCAGTCATACAGAGGCTTCTAACAGCCTGACCCCCCCCCCCCCCCCCCCCCCCACCCCTACCCCGACCCCTACCCTCTCCTGTACCCCTCTATAGCTCTACCTCTGGATCTCTGTCGGTGTCCTTTCTTTTCTCATGTGTATGTCTTCAGTCTCTCTCTCTCTCTCTGTCTATGTCTCTCTCTCTCTCTCTCTCTGCTATCTGTCTATGTCTCACTCTCTCTCTGCTCTCTGTCTGTCTCTCTCTCTCTCTCTCTCTATCTCCATCTCTCTCTCTCTCTCTCTCTCTCTCTGCTCTCTGTCTGTCTCTCTCTCTCTCTCTCTCTGTCTCTCTCGTTCTCTCTCTGCTCTCTATGTCTCTCTCTCTCTCTCTCTCTCTCTGTCTATGTCTCTCTCTCTCTCTCTCCATCTCTCTCTCTCTCTCTCTCTGTCTATCTCTCTCTCTCTTCCTCTCTGCTCTCTGTCTATGTCTCTCTCTCTCTCTCTCTGGTCATCTCTTCTTTCTCGTTCTACTTGTTTGTCTTATTCTTTCCACCTCTCTGTTATTTGTCTGCTCTTCTTCTTCCAGTCCACGTGTCTTGTTTGTCACCGTCTCATTCATCCCATCTTTCTTTCTTTCTCTCACTCTGTCTCCACACTCTTACTTACTGTCTCACTCGGTTCATGCATGCACACACACATGCACACTGAGAAACACGTGCACACACACACACACACAAACAAGCATGCACACACATAGAGACACCAACTAATGGATGGCCACATTTTCAGCTGTTTTGAGAGACAGATAGAAAGCTCACCCAACACATTGACACTTACAGTGCACATACAACTACACATAGCCATGCACATACCTTACCTGCATGCACACAGACAGGCATGCATGCAGGCAGAATGCACACAGACAGGCATGCATGCAGGCAGACGGGCAACGTGTCAAGACGGAGGGATACCAACTGAACAAAGAGTGGCTGAAAGAGAGACATGGAGATGAAGGGAACACGAGACAAAGGAATGAAGAAACTCTAGAAGAGGAAGAAACAGATGGCCGGGGATAGAGGGAGGAGAGAATTGATGAAATGAGAGGAGAGGAATGAGGGAGAGAGAGCGGGGAAGGAGAGGAGCAGAGGAGTGCCAGTGTGCATTGGGGGAGTGATGGTGAACGCTGGTGACAGGACTGGTGATGTCACTGTCGCCGCGGACGACAAGGATGAGGACTGACACCGATGGACAGGGCTGTATCGTTCTCTCCCCTCACCTCTATCTCCCTCTCTTTCTTTTCTCTCTCTTTTCTCTCTCCTTTGGTGAGATGTGTCATTGTGACATGTGAGTCCGCTCTAAGGAGACATGCCAGAACGATCATTGGAGTGAGAATGAGCCAAAGAGTTTCAAGCCCCTCAATTAACACAAGCTGACACAAATACAGACAATCACACACACACACACACACACACACACACACACACACACACACACACACACACAAGCACATAAAAAGCAGAAACACACTATTCACTTCGCTTATCCACTTAGTGAAATGTGATACACTAAACTCATTCCATTCAGTGATGGGGCCAGCAGCAAACAGCAAACATACACAGACATACTTGAACAGACGTGTGTGTGTGTGTGTGTGTGTGTGTGTGTGTGTGTGTGTGTGTGTGTATGTGTGTGTGTGTGTGTGTGTGTGTGTGTGTGGCTGTGCGACAGTGCTGCTGAATAATACATCTTTGACTCGTCAGAGCTGTGACTTCAAAGCTCAACACACGCTGAGTGAGGGAGGAGAGAAAGAGTGAGAGAAAAGTGGGGGAAGGGGGGTTCAGGAGGAGAGACAAAAACAAAGATACGAGGCAAACAATGGTGAGAAGGTCAGAGAAGGAGGGATGGATGACTGAGTGATCATCTCAGTGTCCTCCAATAATCTATCTATCTATCTATCTATCTATCTATCTATCTATCTATCTATCTATCTATCTATCTATCTATCTATCTATCTATCTATCTATCTATCTGTCTGTCTGTCTGTCTGTCTGTCTGTCTGTCTGTCTGTCTGTCTATCTGTCAGTCTGTCTGTCTGTCTGCCCCCAATCTCTGTCCCTAGTCTTGTGGTGATGATACATGGGCAGCATATTGAGGCAGAGGAACTGGAACTGGATTTTGTCCCTGTTAGTTTACCAATCACCTGCTGTGGGCGCTATTGCCCATTTCCACTGCCTCACAATGTTGTCCATGTAGCATGACCTTTACACAGATTTTAGCACATGCTCATTAGCTGTAGCACAACAAGGAACAATGCACGAGCTACAGTAGTACTGCACAGAAACACACAGCACTCTAAACTGGTGCAGACACACGCTGCCATATACTAGAGTGAATTGAACCTCTATTGCATACACGCAACAGTGTAACCACACCAAGCACCAACAACGTAGATACTGTGAAACATTGGGACAACACATTCTAACTTCCCTCTCACCCTACACCCCTACATGCCTTTCTCTTCCTCTATTCCCTCCCTTCTCCCCCAATTGCCCTCCCTATCACCCCTTCCCTTTAATCCTAAAATTCCATGTCCTGCTTCTGACACCGTCAACTAATAATCTTCCTCTTTTCCTCCTCATTTCCTTCTCTTCACTTCCCTCTGGTCAACCCATCTTTCTCTCCCTCTCTCTCTCTTTCGCGCTCTCTCTCTCTCCCTCTGTCTCTCTCTCAGGTCCACCAAGGATTCGGCCCATGAGGAACATTACTGCAGTGGCAGGAAGGAACACCTTCATAAACTGCCGCGTGATTGGCTACCCATACTACTCAATCAATTGGTACAAGGAGGGGCTTCTGCTGCCTGACAACCATCGCCAGGTGGAGTTTCTGTTAAAATACAATTCAATTGTATCAGAAAGTATTTAGGTAATGTTAATGTATTAAGGTATAATCATATATGATGCCAATAAAGCTTATACATACTGCACATACACGTAGTACTGTTTAATAAAGGAATGCAAGCTTTTCACTAAATATATAGTGTGTTTATCCCCTGAGAGCTGCTTTCTATTGGCAATTTATTTTATTATTATTAACATTAAGTTATCAATTTAGTAGAAAGGATTTCTCGTTTTTTTTTGGTAAGCTGAATCTGAAAATTTCCAAATTGAAACAAATTGGACTACTGTTCGCATCAGTGTCGGTCATGCTAGACGAAACCTAACACACAGCATGTCTCAAGGAGACGCTGCTGATGTCCGCCGTGTGTCTCTCTGTCCAGGTGGTGTACGAGAACGGGACTCTGAAGCTGAGCGACGTCCAGAAGGGGATGGACGAGGGGGCGTATGTCTGCAGCGTTCTCATCCAACCACAGCTCTTCATCACACAGACCGTCTACGTCACTGTTAAAGGTCAGCATCGGGGACAACCTCGGGGTCGAAAAGTGTGACTGTGCTAACTTCACCTGAGAGTTTCACACACCTCAGGCAGTATGCTGGGTTTTGTCAAAGAGAGACCGGTTAGCCCAGACTAGATAAGTCACAGAGGCAGGTGACTCTAAAACTTTCAGGAATCACTGAAAAATGAGTCATAATGAATGTGGATACTCATCAGATTTCAAAACCACCTTCTAATCAGTTGGTGAAATTGACAAACCTAGCCACAAGCCAGAATAGCTCATGGCTGGGGGAAATTTCCCACCCTCTTTTTAAGTAACTTCATTGAGACTGTACATCTCCACCTCTTTCTACTTTGGTCTCGTCATCAGATCAAATAAAGCCACTGGAACACACACATCATATTTTGCGTCAAGTGTAGAGGGTATCTCTGTTAATATGCCAGTTTGGGGCGTGGCCAAGAGAAATGAAGTATTTTATGAGGTGAACATCCCAGTATGCATCAGTTGGGCAGCGTGTTTGAAAAAGGACGTGGCAGAAATTCTGAATGTGAAAGAGAATGATTGTAAGAGTAAAGACGAGTGAGTAAGACTGGAAAGAGATGGCGAGGAAAGAAGAAAGCTGTATGCATTGCCTCTAATAACCCCTGATTAAGGGGCGGAGTGGCCTCGTGCACCCTCTCAACCACTCAGCAATTAAATAGAGCAGGAGTGCTATTGTATAAGGTTGTGTGTGTGTGTGTGTGTGTGTGTGTGTGTGTGTGTGTGTGTGTGTGCGTGAGTACGCGAGAGTGACACAGTGTGTGTGTATGCTCTATATAGTCTGTATGTCAGTCCGTATGTTATTTGCTCTGCTCTACGGCGTGACATGTTTGTTTTAGGAAGTTGTCGTGTGTGTGTGTGTGTGTGTGTGTGTGTGTGTGTGCGGGTTGTGTGCACTTCAGCTCGACATTAGCGGCTGTGTGAGCCTGGCGGTGCACAGTGGTCTTGGTGGTGTTCCTCTGTGTGCGTACGTGCATGTGTGTGTACATGCGTGTGTCTATGTACCTTTCCTGCGTGTGTGTGTGTGTGTGTGTGTGTGTGTGTGTGTGTGTGTGTGTGTGTGTGTGTGTGTGTGTGTGTGTGTGTGTGTGTGCGCTTGTCTGCATGCGTGCTCGTCATGTCTCTGATTTAATTAGATGAATTTTAACGAGGCCCAGATTAAATCCCCCAGATGTCTCAGCTGTAACCCCCCCACCCCCACCACCACCACCACCACCACCACCACCACCGCCGGTCTCCATGGCAACACTGTTCTTCCCCCTGCGGATGGGGCTCTAATTAGAGCAGCTATTATGGGCTGGCTTTAGCGGGGCAGGGCGGGGTGGGATGGAGAGGTTGGTGGGGGGGCAGAGCGGCTGCAGGGTGGGTAGTGGGCTAGTAGGCCAGGCTGCGGTGGTTTTGCGAGCTCTGGGGATCCACGCTGAGATTCAGGTTTTTGATCACCCTCAGTGAGACAGACAGACAGACAGACAGACAGTTTACCAACTAGTCTGTCAGGTTCTGAATCACTGCAACTGTCTTTTCTCCCCTCACTGTGTCTTACTGTCTTTCTCCCCCTTCCCTCCCCTGTCCTCCCCCTTTACATCGCTGCCTCTCCCACCCCTTGTCCTCTCTGTGCCCCCCGGATCTTCCATGTGTCTACCCGCATTCTCCTTGTGTCTTCTCATCTTGTTTTTTTTTTTTCTCTTTTTCTCTCTCCTCCACTTATTCATATGTGCCTTCAACTCTCCGTCTTCACCTCTCTCTCACCCCGCTCATTTAAACAACCCTCTAACTGTTTTCATTCATCTTTTTTTTTTTCTTCCTTTATTTCCATTCCCTCTGTGCCTCATTCTGTCTTCTCTCACTCTACCCTTTAATTCACCCTGTTGCCTCTCCTTTCTT
Source organism: Hoplostethus mediterraneus (assembly GCA_034670385.1). Classification (NCBI taxonomy): domain Eukaryota; kingdom Metazoa; phylum Chordata; class Actinopteri; order Trachichthyiformes; family Trachichthyidae; genus Hoplostethus; species Hoplostethus mediterraneus. The sequence goes on from JAXDDW010000187.1 coordinate 469,182, forward strand.
CTCACCCCCGCTCTCCTTCTCGTCATATATTATCTCCACTTGATCTCCCTTTTCTATCTCTCTCTCTTTCCTCAATCTTCTTTTATCTCTTTTCACTTTTACTATTTCCTTCCTTTTTTACGTTTTACCTTCTACCTTTCTTCCTCACCACCTACCTTTTCCTCTCTTCCACCTGCCTCACTTCCTCTGCATCTCCCCCTCTCTATCTCCAGTCCCCCCACTGATCCAGCCGTTTGACTTCCCGCCGACCTCCATCGGTAAGTTGATGTACATCGCCTGCGTGGTGTCGTCCGGAGACATGCCCATACGCATCACTTGGCGCAAGGACGGCCAGGAGATCGTGCCCTCCTCGGGCATCACCATCGACACCAAGGAGTTCATGAGCTCCCTGCAGATCTCCAAGGTGTCGCTCAAACACAACGGCAACTACACCTGCATCGCCAGCAACGACGCTGCCACCGTCAGCTCGGAGAGGCAGCTCACGGTTACAGGTGAGGAGGCAAGGAAGGGAGGGAGGGAGGGAGCGAGAGAAGGGTGTTAAAGGAATCGAAAAGGGGATGAAGGAGAAAGGGAGTTGCAGTTTACTGGATGCTACACTTACTGCATTTCATCACAATCAATATAGGAGATGACATTATTGAAGTTTCAATTTAGTGGTAGGGCAATGACATTGAGGATGTTTTGATTGGAATAGATCGGCCACACAGGAAACGTTAACCCTGCTCCTGAAGAGGAGAGGGATTGAAAATGAATGTCCCTGGTTGAAGCGGTGTGCGTAACCCCCGTCCCTTCTCCGCTCCTCCTCCTCCTCCTCCTCCTCCTCCTCCTCCTCCTCCTCCTCCTCCTCCCGTAGTGCCTCCTCGGTTCGTGGTGCAGCCCAACAACCAGGACGGGATCTACGGGAAGGCAGGCGTCCTAAACTGCTCGGTGGATGGATACCCGCCTCCCAAGGTCATGTGGAAGCATGCCAAAGGTACACTAGGTACATGACCCACCATTCATTCTGATCTATTTCTCTGTTTGTATGTTTGGATTCGTCCCTCCGCCCATCGTCACGTTCATAGATCCATTCTATCACTCCACATGTAAACTCCATTAGAATCCAGGTGGTGCCACTTATTATCCCCCATAACCTTCTCTCTCTCTCTTTCTCTCTCTCTCTCTCTCTCTCTCTCTCTCTCCCTCTCTCTCTCTGTCCAGCGGGTATAGGGAACCCTCAACAGTACCACCCTGTGCCTCTGACCGGTCGTATCCAGATCATGACGAACGGCTCTCTGCTGATCCGACACGTTCTGGAGGAAGACCGCGGCTTCTACCTCTGTCAGGCCTCCAACGGGGTGGGCTCCGATATCAGCAAGAGCATGGTCCTCACCGTCAAGAGTGAGTATACGGGGTTTTTGGCAAAACACGAAATACAGGCGGATGTAAGAGATTCGCTTGATAGATGTCTTCCTGGTTTTGTCGAATCACTTCCAGTAACAGGGTGATCTAGTTTGTCAGGGTCCAGACGACTGCGGTGAGGCCAGGCAGGATGCTCCGGTAGTCCCTCTCTATCAGTCTTCATGCACTCTCTGACTTACTCACTGTGTCAAACCAATGAGCCAGCTCGCACAACTCTCTCACAATGCTCTGCGCACACACACACGCACACACACACACACACACACACACACACACACACACACCACTGGCAAATAAGTGAATGAATGTGGCCGTGGACTAGGCAACAAAACAATAAAGAAGTGAAAGAGGGGGAAGGGGTGTGTGTGTGTGTGTGTGTGTGTGTGTGTGTGTGTGTGTGTGTGTGTGTGTGTGCGCGTGTGTGCGTCGGTGATAGGCAGAGAGAAAGCGAGCAACTGAGCGATTGATCTCCTGACTCTCGGGATCTGTCTACAGACTATCAAAAACACTTTGAGCTTAATCATTATCTACAATCAATCTCTCAGCCTTGCCCTGGCCCTCGGTAACACCCTTTTGTGCGGATGCTCAAACAAGCACTCACACACACTCACACACACACACACACACACACACACACACACACTCACCTCGTCATCATGTAGGTCACCGTGTAAGGCCGATATGCTGTATGTGCCGTTAAACAACGCGCTGACCTCAGACAGCTCTACACACAAAAGAGATGTTTACTCTTTTGATTTCCGACTCGCTCTCTCACTCCCTCACTTCCACACATCCATGCAGGCGCACACACACACACACACACACACACACGCTGGCTAGACTCGTTTCACCATCTTCTCCTCTCTCTCTCTCTCTCTCTCTCTCTCTCTCCCTCTCCCTTCAGTGTTAGTGTTATTGATTGAACCGTTCCTCTCCTCTGCCTCCCTCGATTCTGTCTGTTTCGCTCAGCGGAGAGAGGGAGGAAAAGAGGAAAAGAGGGAGGGTGAGATGAATAAGTGATGAAAACAAAACAGCGGAACCCTCCTCAGATCGATACTGTGTGTGTGTGTGTGTGTGTGTGTGTGTGTGTGTGTGTGGAGCCGGCGTGAGTGATTTGGAGTATAGAGTGTGTGTGAAAGGTAGAGTGTATCTTTCTTGCCTCCTCATTCACCGAGACCCCACTGTTAACTATTGGAGAATGAGAGAGGAGGTTTATTGACTTTACCTCATTGACCATGGCTCTTCATTATTCTAATGCAATAGAAGTTGGCTTCCCTGCACTCCACCTTTTAGCTGCCAGCTGTCCTCTCCTCCTCTTCCCTCCTTCCTCGGACCTCTCTCTCCTCCTCGCATTTCCACTCTGCTGATTGACCACGGTTTCTTCCTCATTCCCCTCCTGTCCATCCCACCTCACCCCCCCTCGTTCGATCACCTCTATCATCCTCATTTATCTCTCATCCTTTCCCCCTCCAATGCTGTTCTCACCTTCCCTTTATCTCTCCCCCTCTCCAGTCCCGGCTATGATCACCAGTCACCCCAACACCACGATGGCCAAGAAGGGTCACGTGAAGGAGCTGAACTGCACGGCCAGGGGAGAGTGGCCCATCATCATCCGCTGGGAGAGGGGCGACACCGTCATCGACCCTGACCGCAACCCCCGATACTCCATCACCACCAGCCCCAACGAGAAGACCGACGAGGTGTTGTCCACGCTCAGGGTGAGAGACACGTCCTCACAGCATCTGATTGATGAGATCGGATAGGAACCGATTCTGACTCGGTCGACAATCAGATAGATATGAATGGGCCTTATCTTACGGTGAAACATTTTCTTATGCTCTGTTTTTTTGCCTCTTTATTTCTCTCTCTCTCTCTCTCTCTCTCTCTCTCTCTCTCTCTCTCTCTAGCTGAAGCCAGCAGAGCGTGGGGATTCAGTCTTCTTCTCCTGTCATGCCATCAACTCCTACGGAGAGGGACGAGGCCTTATTCAGCTCACTGTGCAAGGTAACACTCCTATACAAACTCACTTCCTTCTTACCGTCTCCCTCTCGCTCGCTCTTACCATCTCTCCCTCCATGCTGCCTCCTCACTCTTCCCTTTCTCCCTCTCTCTCTCTCTCTCTCTCTCGCTCTCTTTTTACCCTCAGAGCCCCCAGACCCCCCAGAGTTGGAAGTGAGAGAGGTGAAAGATCGTAGCATGAACCTGCGGTGGACACAGAGGTTTGATGGCAACAGCATCATCACCTCCTATGATATTGAATATAAGAACAAGACAGGTAGGTACAGAGAGTAGACTTTCCATTTTAAGAGAGATGGAAAAGTGAAAAATGGAATGAAACTCAGAGATAATCCTGAAATAAGTATTTGATAAAATAATTTCTAATATAAAATAAATGACAGAAACAGGTTTTAACACTGTTGTAACCTGAACATACAAGAGGGGATGTGTACCCTAAGCTTGGTCTAGAATTGGTTTAGATTGGCTGAGAGTACATATCTACTCTGACCTGCACAAGTATTTTTAAGTATAAGTGTATTTCAAAATACCAGCTACACACTTCAAAAGGATTTTTAGACTGCCTCAGAGTTATTTCTTTTCCAGATTGAAGAGAAATAAATAACATGATATTGAAAGATAAACATGCTGCAGGCCTACGATAAGCAAAGGAATACTGATTAAGAAAATGTCATGTTTGAAAGCATTTTGATTGAAGGCAACAATCAGCCACACATTTCTCTCTCTACTTTCTCTGCTTCGTTCTCTCATTCAAACACACACATGGACACACGTACAGATACCTGGGAGCTGAAGCACGCCACTCGCAACATCTCCCCCACCAACAACCAGGCCAACATAGTGGACCTGCACCCTGCCTCGGTCTACAGCATCCGCATGTACTCCTACAACGCCATAGGCAAAAGCGAGGCCAGCAAGGAACTCACCATCAGCACCGAGGAAGCACGTAAGTCATCTGACGTTCCTCTTTTTGACGCGAAATAAAATCAATGTGTTCAGAGACTGACTTTATTTTAGGGTTTGGTACATGAAAGCCCCAAATTGTTGTTTTTGCCAACAACAAAACACCTCCTCCTCAATATCTCTCCCTGCAGAGCCTGATGGTCCTCCCATGGAAGTGATCCTGCAGCCGGTGACCTCTCAGAGTATCAGGGTCACCTGGAAGGTAAAATACTGGAACTCTCCAGACTTCCCATCATCCCATCCCCTGTTGTCATCCCTCTCTCCTCTTTTCCCATTTTTTTTTTAAACTGATTTCTTATTCCATGTACCTAAGGACATGGAGGTAAATGAGTAATCATACAGTTGATGGATATGGGTAGATGATTACCTCTCCTTCCCCAGGCTCCCAGGAAGGAGCTGCAGAACGGGGTGATCCGGGGGTACCAGATCGGTTACAGGGAGAACGGCCCAGGCAGTAACGGCCAGTACAGCATTGTGGAGATGAAGGCTACCGGAGACAGTGAGGTATACACCCTGGACAACCTGAAGAAGTTTGCCCAGTATGGAGTGGTGGTCCAGGCCTTCAACAGAGCTGGCACAGGGCCCTCCAGCTCTGAGATCAATGCTACAACACTAGAGGATGGTGAGGATGGCAAATACAAATCACACATATAGTATACACAGTATGTATGAGATTGTTTTTCTCCGTTATAAAAAAAAAATTGAATTGGGATTAAAAATAACACCTTCTATCTTTTGTCTGTCAACAACAACAATGCTTTTGACACATAAACATTGAGATGCTGTCAATTTGTAAAACATAGGTGGGGATTTCAAGACAAATATCCACTAGTTGCTCAAAAATATGAAAAGGAAAAAAAAAAAAAATTGTAGTCCTAGAGTCGACTCCCTGGTCAATCATTTGATGTAAATCGATATATTCTAATGTAGAAATTCTTACTTCCTAATAATTTTACATGCTATCTCTCTCAGGATGACCTCTAAATCGTCTTTTTCATAATGTCCTGTATATTTGTTCTCCCTATTCTCCCTTGTTTTTTGTAAACCCACATTTGCAAACACACAATTTTTCCAATACACACCACCTCTCTCAGTCTCTCTCACACATCATCCACATGGCACGTGTTTTTCTCCCCATGCAAACAGACACACACACACACACACACACACACACACACACACACACACACGCACACACACACTGGCATTCATACACACGTCAGATACACACTCATCCACCCATTGAACATTTGGCTGAACCCCATTGGTCCAGAGCAGACAGAGCCCTCCAGTTCTTCCCAGTGGCTGTCACCGTGGCGACAGTGATATTGATGGCCATTATGATAATAGTGATAACAACAAGCATACTAAAAATAATTATAATTAGCTTGTCTCTTTCTCTCTTTCTCTCTCTCTCTCTCTCTCTCTCTCTCTCTCTCTCTCTCTCTCTCTCTCTCTCTCTCTGCTGGCTTCCTGCTGTAATTATCCACAGCTGAGCGCATTGTCTCTCTGCTCCCTCTTTTCATCTTTTTTTCTGCCCTTCCCTTGCTCCCCTTGCTTTCAACTCTCTTCCTCCCTTCCTCCCTTCTTCCTCTGCCCCCCCCCCCCCCCCTTCCTCCTCCACCCCTCTAGCCCCAGTCTAAATCCGCCTTTCATTATGTTCCTCTATTTTCCCCTCTTTCTCCTCCAAACTCCTGCAGATATTTCTGCATCTTTCCTTCTACCGTTTCATCCTTTGTACTGGTTCATTGTAATCTACACGTCCCCTTCATGGTGAACCCTGTTCCTTTATCTGTCTAGTCCGTATTCCCACATCCCCTTTATTTCAAATGACACTCGCTTCCATTCACCTATCCTTTACTTCCATACTGTCCCGTATCATATCCACCCCTTACTCTGCTTGTAGTAAAGGGGTGGCTGGGACGTGAGGACCTGGAATATGTCCTATTGCCATCTAATCTTCACTTCACATGGTTGGAGCCCCACGTTTATTCATGCAAACACCTTCAATTTTCCAACCCTTCCCTCCCTCCCTACCTCCTTCCTCCTCCCTACCTCCTCTCTCTCCACCAGCTGCAGAGAGATGCCCTGGTGCGGTTGGCCAAAACTCTCTCTTTCATTGCCCTCTGTCTTTCAATCACCCTCTTCCTCTCTTCCTGTCCCTCCTTCCCTCACAAGTTGACTTGTATTCATCTTCAACGGTGTGGTTGTTCACAGGCTGAAAGCCTATTGGTCAGTGGGCCAGCAGTAGCCAATAGAAGAGGCACCTGGCCCAGTGGGAACAGAGGGAGGCTTGTACAGAGGGAGAGAGATGGTGATTGTAGATGGTCCTATACATCAGGATGGACACACAGCATGGGCTTTTATCTGTCGCTAGCCTATTTTCTCACTTCAGGTTTGATATGGAAATGTGATTTAGGTTTCCAGAGAGGCTTTTTCTTTTTTTTTTTTAACTGATAGTCCACAGCAGTCATGGTTTTTGAGAGGCGGTGACAGCCTTTGCATTGATCTGAATAGAGTCCAGATCTTTCACAGTTATTGAAGAATCTCTCCAAGTTGTCACTCTGAGTCAAAGAAATCACGATTGTTTTTCACCATTCGAAGACTAAACCTTTTCTAATGACTGAAAATCTAATAGTTGAACAATAAAGTTAGATAACGTATCTGTCTCTCTCTCTCTCTCTCTCTCTCTCTCTCTCTCTCTCTCTCTCTCTCTCTCTCTCTCTCTCTGTCTCCCCAGTGCCCAGCCAACCTCCCCAGAATGTGCGGGCCATCTCGGTGACATCCGACGAGGCAGTGATCACGTGGGCCGAACCTCCCAGGATGACGCTGCATGGCGTACTGAAGGGATACCGCGTCGTGTTCTGGGCCGTCTTTCCCGATGGAGGTACGTGTGTGTGTGTGTGTGTGTGTGTGTGTGTGTGTGTGTGCTTATCATCTCCATTAGACCCCATTCAAATTTGAGTACTATTTTGCACTATTTTAGACATTGAGAGATAAAAGGAACCGCCTCAAAACATCTCTCTGGCTTTTCCATCTAACCTTCACCTTTCCGTCTCCCAGAGTGGGGCGAGATGCAGAACATCACCACCACCAAGGAGCAAGTGGAGCTCAGGGGCCTGGAGAAGTTCACCAACTACAGCATCCAGGTGCTGGCCTACACCCAGGCTGGGGACGGGGTCCGCAGCAACGTCCTCTACATCCAGACCCGCGAAGACTGTGAGTCCACGTCGGCCCGTTTTATATAGTACATCTATTCTTTTCGGGGGGCCGGTCTCGGCGTTTTCCTGTTCCTGGTCTAGGTTTGCAGCGTGGGAGGCAGGAGCCAGGGGGGCTAGAGGGGGTCTTTGGAAGGCTGAGGTTGCTGATTAAAGCCTCTTTGTGCTCTGATGTGCCATTACCAGTGCTAATGAGAATTAAGAAGCCAAAGTGTGTGTGTACGGCTCAGGAGCCTAAGGGTGCGCGTGTGTGCATGGATAAGTGTGTGTGTGTGTGTGTGTGTGTCTGTGTGTGTGTGGGGGGGTGTGCGTGTATATATCTGGATGTTTCTGTGCATGTATGGGCGCATGTGTGTGTGTGTGTGTGTGTGTATGTACATGCGCTATTGTTTGTGTGCAAGTCCAACCCAGCACCCAGAACAAGGAGAGGGATTAATTCTTTGTGGCTTAGAGAGAATTAATTTTGTGCTTACACTGGCGGGCTGTGGATTACATCCGTCTCCACCTCTCCTCTCCACCCTCCCTCCCTGGGGCCAGGCAGAAGAAGAGGGGGGGGGGGGGGGGGGGCGGCTGGCGTCTGGAGATGGAGAGAATGAGGGAGTGCAGGAGAGAGGTGGGGGGAGAGAGAGAGGGGGGAGCAGAGATTCTCAGAAGTGTCATTTCAGAAAAGGCTTTTATTCTCTCGTTCTCCCTATATCTCCATTTCGGCGTTGGCCTTGCTGCAATAGCTTTTCAAATATGTGTATTGTGTTAGGGCTTTGTGTGTGAGTGTGTGTGTGCGTGCGTGCGTGCGCGTGCATGTGTGTGTGAGTGTGTGTGTTTGTGTGTTTATCAGGGGCAAGCTGAATGTCTCTCTTTCCTTGATGCGGGTTGACAGTGTGTCCAGGGGCAGCCTCTCCACAACGTCCAATGTTCTTAGTTCCTCTCTCTCTCTCTCTCTCTCTCTCTCTCTCTCTCACCCTTCCCTCAGTCTTGTCTGTAGCATATGAAAAAGTGATTGCAGTGGAATTGTGCAAACAGCCAATTCTCAGTCTGCTTTTCTCTGCCTTTCTCTCTTAGAAACACACACACAAAGACAGTGGGCGAGAAAGAGAGACCCTTATTCACTTCTTTCATATCCTTCCCAAGGCCCCCCACACTCTTGGGGCCAAAGCTTTGAGTGCTCTTTGTGTGTGTGTGTGTGTGTGTGTGTGTGTGTGTGTGCGCGCGCACGTGTGTGTATTTGTTTCTTTTTCCATTTCTTTTCTCATTTCTTTTCTCAGGCTGACCTAACCTTCCTCTGCTGTTTGCTTATAACCCATCACTGTGTTACTACAGCACGTACAATGTAAAGACACTTATGGCCGCTGTACCACCGCTTGCTCTTTCGCTCACGGAGGCCAGCAAATGTGTAGACAAGCAGCTCATCTGAACACTCCTTTAAAACACTTCTCAGAAAAGCAAGGATCAATGTTACGCGGAGCAACAAATATTTCGCGTTTGACATCGACAAATACACCAAGGTTTGGGGAGATGGGCCTCTCGGTCAACCCACAGACACCAACATCATCCATGAGTCCCCCGGTAGATATTTCGTGCTCCATGAAAACACTTTGTGGTCAGAACAGTGCATTTTTATAGTATATTTTGAGTAAATTTAACCGGCGACCATTACGCTTTAGAGCTACGTTTGAGATGACGCTAGTTGCCTACTCCACTCAACATAGCGCACACTAAAGAGTTAGCATAGCCCACCGACGTTGGACCAATGATCTCCCGGGGACACGTGGATGATTTTGGTATCTATGTCCTCATCGTTCATCTCAGCGGGTCCAACCTCGCTAAACCTCGATGCGTTCCATTAAAGCGACTGTCCATATACATAGAGTGAAATTTAACTGGTCCGTCTTACTCCGCCCTCTCTCTCTCTCTCTCTCTCTCTCTCTGATTCAGACCCCGGACCCCCAGCTGGCATCAAAGCTGTGCCCTCCTCTGCCAGTAGTGTGGTGGTGTCCTGGCTACCCCCTCACAAGCCAAATGGAATCATCCGCAAGTACACCATCTACTGCTCCAGCCCCGGATCAGGCCAACCGGTGAGTTACGAGAGGGGTGTGAAGGGAGTGAAGGGATTGGGGAATGGGATGGAAAAAAGGCAAATGAAGAAACTGAAAGAGACCATCCAAACAGGCTCGGACGGAAAAGGGGACACCATCCTTTATGCGCCGCACATTTTGTTTACGCGTTTTATCTGACGCGATAAGAATAGTATTTTAATTTGACTTGATGAGGATTTTGTTCTGTGTTTCTATGTGTGTGTGTGTGTGTGTGCGTGTGTGGTCTAGTGCTGCAGTCTCAGCAGGATGTGTGTGTGAAATGAGCCCTCCTCATACCGCAGTGTGTGTGCGTGCGAGCTCACTCTCCAGCTTCATTTGCATATCTGCGTCTCATCACGTTGCCAGGACAACCTCATCTGTTCATCAACGAGGGCAGAAAACAAGCTGACAGCAAATACACACACTCGCGCTCACACACACACACACATGCATCACACCATGCATATGCACTTAGGCTACTTGGGTTTTTCTGCAAATGTAAATTCAAAAGCAAAAAAAAAAAAAACTACCGCTTGCACGCTTACACCCATTCGCAGTTATGTACTTACTACACACACACACACACACACACACACACACACACACACACACACACACACACATACATACACACACATACACCAAATAAATGTACCTATCTAGAAATACACATGCACTCTCCTCCTCAGTTTCCCTCATTCACAAATCACTCCCTCTCTCCCTCTCTCTCTCTCTCTCTCTCTCTCTCTCTCTCTCTCTCTCTCTCAAGCCCCCATGCAGAGTGCGGAATGATTACTATGTAAATGAATGCGACTGGAGAGAAGGAAGGAGGGATGGTGGGGGGGGAGATGGCGGGGGGGGTCAGACACACCGTTATCTCGCTCTATCGTTCCCCGGATCACCGCTATCTCCACGCCGGAGGAATATTTTAATATCCGTTACAGCAACACACACACTTTGTCACTCCTTCTTCCCCTCCCTCTCCCTCCCTCCCTCCATCCACCCACCCTCCATCCATCCCTCCATCCATCCATACCCCTGCCTGCAGTGGAAAGTATGGAGATAGATGTAGAGAGAGAGAGAGAGAGAGAGAGAGCGGGGAAGAGAGAGGGAAAGGCATGTGTGAGAGACAGGGTGAGAAATGTGGAGAGAGGAAGCAAAACAGAGGGGGGTATCGGTGGATAGATAGATAGAGAGATAGAGGGAAGGGGAGAGGGAGTGGGCCCACGGATGACAAGAGAACGGAGAGCGGGACAGGAGGAGGACAAGAACAGAGAGATGTATGGCAAACGCAAGAAAGGATGTGTGCATATACACAATCAGGAGATGAAGAGGGGGATGAAAGAAATGGGAGAAAAGAGTGATGGCAGGAAGAGAAAGGAAGGGGGGGGGCGGGGTAAGGGAGAGGCAGAGAGGCAACTAGGAGGAGGGAGACAAGAGGAATGGATGAGGAACGGGGAACACGGGGAAGTAATAAAATGCCCAGTGGATTCCTCCATGACGGCCCCGCTCATAAATGTGAAAAACAACACGAGTCCTGGAATCTGTTTTCCCAGAATAAACCGCAGACGAGCAGCAGGGCTGGGACCGGGCTCTCCGGCGCCGCCGCGTCCTCCCAAAACTATCTGACATCTCGTATCGCGGCGTTCATTTCATATCGTGCACCGTGAGTGCCTGTCAATCAAAAAAAATGCAAGTCGATGTCAAATCGGTTCGGTGTCGTAGAATATGACTTGAGAGTGAGAGTGATGTTATGGTTTTTTTTTGTGTGCGTGTTTATTTTTTCTCTCATCCTCCCATTCATAGGTGAGAGAGGTCTATTCTGTGTGTGTGTGTGTGTGTGTGTGTGTGTGTGTGTGTGTGTGTGTGTGTGTGTGTGTGTGTGTGTGTGTGTGTGTGTGTGTTGGGGCACCTGAGGGGTTTGACGAGGAGGGTTTGAGGGAGAGGGTGTAATTGGTGGGTAGGTGAAGAGTGACTGGCAGCCAGTGAGGAAGAGAGGCTGTGTGTGTGCTGAGGGGACAGTGATGTGGATACGTCTAGACAGCAGACACATGGCTGGGTTAAACACACTGCAATTACACATCCACCTCCAGGTCATGCCAGTGTGTGTGTGCGTGTGTGTGTGTGTGTGTGTGTGTGTGTGTGTGTGTGTGTGTGTGTGTGTGTGTGTTTTGTATCAGTCAGTATATATGTGCATGTGGGTGTGCACCCATCTCTCTGCTTATCTGTCTATCTCTCCATCCTGCTTATCTGCCTCTCCTCTCCTCTCCTCTCCTCTCTCCTCCTCTCCTTTCCGCTCCTCTCCTTTCCTCTCTCCTCTCCACTCCTCTCCTCTCCTTGCCTCTCTCCTCTCCTCTCCTCCTCTCTCCTCTCCTCTCTTCTCCTCTCCTCTCCTTTCCTCTCGTCCTCTCTCCTCTCCTCTCATCTCCACTCCTCTCTTCTCTTCCTCTCTCCTCTCCCATCCTCTCCTCTCCTCTCCTCCTCTCTCCTCTCCTCTCCTCCCTCTCCTCCCTCTCCTCCCTCTCCTCTCCCATCCTCTCCTCTCCTCCTCTCCTCTCCTCCTCTCCCATCCTCTCCTCTCCTCTCCTCTCCTCTCCCATCCTCTTCTCTCCTCTCCCATCCTCTCCTCCTCCCCTCCCCTCTCCTCCTCCCCCTCTCCTCCTGATGCCTGCAGTAGATAGGGCTCATTAGTGTATTATTGTTCATGATATCTCTGACTGACTCATTTGTCTGTCCCCTATTGTCTCCCTCTCTCTGTCCGCCCTCCCCAGGGGGGTCCTCCCTTGCTCTGAGGGGGAAGGAGGAGAGGGAGTGGGCTTCACTCCCCCACAATCCACCCCTCTTCCCTCTCTCTCTGCCAGTATTCCTCTTCCCCTTCAACTCTATCCTTCCCAGCTTTGCCCTAATCTTCCCCAGAACCTCTGTAGCCTCCGACCCTTCTTCTTCTTCTTCTCTTTTTCCTCAGCAGTGATTAGAGGAGAAGAAAAATGTTCTCTCAGTCCCACACACTTCATCTACCTCTCCTTCAAGTGACAAAATGATCTTGTCTTGGGAATCCCCCAGATTTTGCATTCTGCTCTGCACATGGGCACATGTGGTTAGCGCTGTCTGTAGAGGAAATGAATGAATGCATGCTCTGCACATACTGTAGGGTACACTGTGGGTGTGATGGAAGATGGAGTTTGTTACCAGAATGCAATATATTTTATTTTGGTTTCACCCTGATAGAAAAATAGAAAATATATGGAATAACAGGGGAAATAGCATTCAATAGTATGTTGAATAATATCATTTACACTGTCATTCATTTCCAATGCAAATCAATGAATCAAGTGACTTTCTCCTGATAGTAGTGGAGTGATCTGCCCTATTTCAAGATATTGCCACTGTCTTGTTTCTGCAAAATTCCTCAAACAAGTGAAATGATCACGTCCCATTGACAGACTTTTTCACTTGTTTTATATAAATATATGATTTTAAGACTCAATAAAACAAAATGGCTCATAAGATGCACATTGTTTCCAGTGTACTCAGGCTCTATAGTCCAAACACATCCCCCCTGTAGGTCCTCCTATAGGCTGACGTTGCCTTCCTTTCCCCTTTTCTCCCCATCGCCAGCTACCCAGTGAGTATGAAGCCAACCCGGAGCTGCTCTTCTACCGCATCACCCACCTCAACCACCGGCAGCAGTACCTGATCTGGGCCGCGGCCGTCACCACCGCCGGCCGGGGGAACATCAGCGACAAGGTCACCGTGGAGCCGGCTGGGAAGGGTGAGTCCCCGAACAGGGCCGGGGTGGGAGAGAGAGAGGAGAGAGAGAGGGACAGGCGGGCGCTTTGGGGTATATCCAGTATATCCTTATGTTTCTGTTTCTTTTCTTTTCTTTCTCTCCGTCTGTGTTTTTCCTGTTCATACAGTCTGTCCTCCTTTTTGTCTCTCTCTCCCGTTAGCGATTGTTATGTGGCTTCTTATTGAGTGCTATTCCTCTTTAACCCCCTTATGATGCAAAAACCTTTTTTTAATGGAAAGAGTCTTTTTTTTTTTTTGGCTTGTCACCCCTCGTGACCCCGCGAATCCCCCCCTCTCTCTCTCTCTCTTCCACTTCCACTTCTATCCACACTCTTGTTTCTCAAACTCTGACTCAACGCCACGGAGCAGGTTGTGCTATTGATCCGGAGTTCAGAGGGCGCCAGATAAACTGCCCGGGAACACTGAAACGATAAGAGGAGGGAGGGAGGGAGGGAGGGAGGGAGAGGGAGGACAGCAGGAGGATGGAGAAAAGGGGGAGAGAAAATGACATGACAGGGGCAGACCCAGCTAATACACGGGACAATAGAGAGGCAGAGGGTGTGAGAAAATGAAGAGGGCAGTTTAATCAATAGGCTTTGGATTAAGATGCCAAGCTTGAGAAAGAGAGAGAATAAGAGAGAGACAGAGAGAGAGATAAAGCCATAGAGAGACAGAGATATATTGGCCCGGGTGGCTGGATATTTTTCCACATTCTTCCTGATCACTTTGCCCCCTCTTTATTATGATTCATATTCTATTCTTCGCTGGATAATGTCACCGTTGCCAAAGATTTCTTTTCCAGAAGCTCTATTCCATTGACGGTGAAATACAGGCAATACATTATGCATTTCCATTTATTGAGCAAATCCTTTTTACCAGAGGAATTCAACATTGAAAACAAATAACTGGCATGCGTCACTTATCCACCATCACACGCCTGTATTGATTCAAAACGCTCTGAAGCCTCTACAGTATTTGTATGCTGGGTGTGAAAACGGGGTTATTTGACAATGACAAGATTGACTGGCTGCTAGATATTAATTAGTCCTATTGTCCTTTTTTGTATCACGCCTTGTTTGTGGCGCTAATGCTAATGGCGCTAATGCTCTTTCCTCATTTTCTCTATCTCGACACACCCCGTCACCCGATTCTCCCTCCCGCTCTCCGTCCTCCATCAGCCCCGGCTAAGATCCTGTCGTTCGGGGGCACGGTGACGACTCCGTGGATGAAGGAGGTGCGACTGCCGTGTAGCTCAGTGGGGAGAACCTACGCCGACCATCAAATGGACCAAAGACAGGTGAGAACCCACCTTGCTCATTTACAGCCAAGTATGTGTCCTGTCACGCCTCTGAGTAGTTTATGTCAGTGAGTTTGATACAAAGTACATGTAATGATTGCTTCGGTATTAATCGGGTGAGACTCTCTGTGATCTCTGATGAGCCCGCTGTGAATCTTCATGGTTGCCGTAGTAACACTTTACAGCGACTTTATGTATTTACATTTGGATTTACCTGTACAAAAGTGTACCCAAGTACTCAATACTTCATAAGTACTTCATGAAAAGTCTGCAAAATACATGATGTATTTCCAAGCATACAGCAACACAAACAGGCATCATTGTTTTTGAGCTACATTGTGTTTTTACACCCTTTTAATTTGATTATGTATTGAGGAGATTTTCCTTAAGTACGTACACATTTCTATTGGTGAAGACACAAAAAATAACGTGCATCATAAAGCATTGCATCTTTAAAAGAAAATACTGCGGGGCCCTCCTGGGGACTTCCTGTTAAGGGACGATACTTTTTATTATCTGTAACATAATTTGGAGTGGAAGAAGTCTTATGATGCCCCTCTCTCTCTCCCTCTCTCTCTCTCTCTCTCTCTCTCTCTCTCTCAGCGAGGACACAGCCATACCAGTGTCTCTAGACGGCCAGCGTCTCATCCTGGCCAACGGGACCCTGGTGCTGCGCTCCGTCAAAGCCGAAGATTCTGGTTACTACACCTGCACAGCCACCAACACGCTGGGCTTTGACACCATCATAGTCAACCTTCTGGTGCAAGGTAAGAAAACACACGCTCGCCCACTGTTACAATGGACACAGTCACACAGAGGAGAGAGAAGACTGACAGCATAACAAGGGATTCCTATCCATAACTTTCAGGACATATGGGCACTCATCACTGTGCCCCAATAGGCCTGTTGTCTGTATTGAAAGTGAGATATATACTATTTACCTACTACCAAATGACCACCAATTGTGTGTGTGAAAGTCAAACTCACTCTTAAGTATTAGGGATATTATTGGTATATTATTTATTATCTTTTTTTTAATCTTTTTATTATTATTTGCTTAAAAAAAAAACATTTTAGAGGACATAATTATCTGAAATATTGAACAATGATCACCTTTTTATTCCAAAAAGCGTGTACAACATTTTGGAATACTGCCACTCGAGTGCATGTGAGGTATTACCTTACCTGTGTGTGTGTGTGTGTGTGTGTGTGTGTGTGTGTGTGTGTGTGTGTGTGTGTGTGTGTGTGTGTGTGTGTGTGTGTGTGTGTGTGTGTGTGTGTGTGTGCGCGCGTCTCCCCCCCAGTACCTCCAGACCAGCCTCGCCTAACCGTCTCCACCACCTCCACCTCCTCCATCACACTGGCCTGGATACCGGGAGACAATGGAGGCAGCTCTATCAGAGGTATGTTGCGTTGCACAACAGTGCTGTCTGTCTGCCTGTCTATGCATGTCTGTCTGCCTGTCTGTCTGTCTGGCTGTTTCTACAAAAACTACACATGAAAGCTAGGATTCAGGTGACACAAAATGGCTACACAGAATCCTCCCTGATTTCACCCAATTTGTTTATGTATCGTCTATAATTGGGACTGTATGCATGAAATTTCTTAGAATATCACATACAATTATTTTTGCAATATCCTATTCCAACAGGTTTTCTATGGTCATGGAAAACCTGGAAAAGTCATGGAATTAGAAAATTGTTTTCCAGGCCTGCAAAGCTTATGGAAATGGAACATGGGCATATAATTTTGGAAATGTCATGGAAATATTTTTGTTTTTACAAACAATGAAATTTTTAATGTCAAGCTTGGCTGCTTGCTGATTCACTTCCTTCTGAGCAATAAAAGCTCAAATCAGAAATGTCCTGATTGTGTCAGTCCTAAGTGATAGTTGTGGCCAGAAATAAGACCAGGGACATTCAGATCAGATATTCAACGTCACAAATGTCATGGAAATGTCATTTTTCCCCATAACCTGTTTATACAACCATTTGTCTGCCTCATTGCCACTCTTCATGTCTGTATTAGTCTGTCTTTCAGTGTCTCTGTACACCACAGTAACTGTCTGTCCGTGAAGCCATCTGCACACTGTCAACAGTAGGCACATGCTGAAGTTCCTCATCAAGCATCTATTTTGCACTACTACTGCAGTGGCATCTGCAGCCTATTCCTTTTCAAATAAAATGTTAACACAAAACTCACGCCTTCCAAACAACTGTTTTTTTCTTTGCAGTTTCTGTCAACTAAAAATAACAAAATTGCTTTCCAAAAACAATAATAAGTAAATAAATCTCCTTCAGGGAAGGTACAGTGCAGCAAGCGCTTGCTTTAGTGCTGAACGGTTTAGTTAAAAGTGAGACTACTACTGTGTGTTTCTGTAGCTGTGTGTGATTCTGTCCCGTCCCGTCCCGTCCCGTCCCGTCCCGTCCTATCCCGTCTCATCCCGTCCCATCCCGTCCCATCCCGTCCCGTCCTGTTCTATTCACTACACAGTAGTGACTATAAAACTTGTAAACAAGCCCTGCAGGATCTGCTCAGGTTAACCCTTCTGATGTTTCTGCCTTTATTGTACCATCTGTCAGAGAGAGAAGAAGAAGGAAGAGATGTGTGAGAGACGGGGAAAGAAATAAAGAAACAGACATGCAGGCAGACATTCAAACACACATGCATACAATCACAAAAATAGATGGATGGACAGACAGATAGATGGACAGACAGACAGGCAGACAGAGAAAAAAGAAGGAGTCTCTCGGTGTGCAGAGGAAGAGATCCTCCAAGCAGCTAACTATAAAAACAGTCACCATATTGCACACCTTCATTTGCATAGATGCTCAGTCAGCGCCATCCCAGTCTCGGGGTTTGTGGGTAACTAATGGCGGCATAGATAGCGAGCAGCCAGATCGACCTCCCATCTGGGCCTGTAGCTGGGGAGGAGAAGTACAGTCTAACATCTCCCTCTGGTGGACAGTAGAGGTACCAATGTAATAAAGTTCAACTAGGGTAGTGTTAGGAGATATTTTTTGCATTTAAAAAAAAAATATATATATATATTTTTTTTTTTCAATACTACAATAATGCAAGAGGATTTTTTTTTTTTATTTAAGTATTTTTGATGTGGTGGCCTTTCAATGAGGGATGTATCAAATACCCTGCTGCATGTTTTCGGTTGGGTTTTGATTAGGTTTGTTTTATGTGTGTGTGTGTGTGTGTGTGTGCGCAGGTTTTGTGCTGCAGTACTCAGTGGATAACACAGAGGAATGGAGGGATGTGTTCATCAGCTCCAGCGAGCGCTCCTTCAAGCTGGACAACCTGCGCTGTGGCACCTGGTATAAAGTCAAGCTGGCCGCCAAGAACAGCGTGGGGGCCGGGCGCATCAGTGAGATTATCGAGGCCAAGACCCACGGGCGAGGTGAGAAACTGAGAGAGGGGTGATGAAGAGAGAGGAGGGGAGGGAGAGAGAGAGGAGGGAGGTATAGAGAAATACAGAAGAACAATTTAAAAATTCACATCACCTATTTTCACAGTCCCAACTGGAAGGGAATATTTGGTCAGTAATAACACACAGTCAAAATGGCAACCTTGGACTTGGACCAATCAGAAAGTAAGTTACATGTAAAAGGTCAATTTCTAGGAGTCAACAATGAAGGTTTAAACCGACTACATATTGGGCCACAGACAATAAATCATATACACCCAAGAACAAATGAATAAAATCCATTTGGGTTACAGACTTAAAAGATCCAAAATGCCTCCATCCTTTTCCCAATGGCCTTAACATTTGAAAAGAAAAGAAACAGACACATCCTGATGTTTCTCTACTCTCGCAGAACCCCAGTTCAACAAGGATCAGCCGGTGTTCACCCACATCAACTCCAGCCACGCCCGCCTCAACCTGCAGGGCTGGGCCAGCGGAGGCTGTCCCATCAGCGCTGTAACTCTGGAGTTCAGACCTAAAGGTTGGTCGCTGCTTTCCCAGTTTGCAACTTTACATTACATTACATTACAGTCATTTAGCAGACGCTTTTATCCAAAGCGACTTAGAATAAGTGCATTCAACATAAGTAGGCAAGAAAACTACTAGTCACCAGAAATCGTAAGTGCATTTCCTTCCTAAACAAGCAACTAAGAGCATAACTAGTGTTAAGGTAAAAGTGCAATAAGTTACGAACCTACTTTTTCTTAAACAAATGAGGCAAATAAGTGTATCAAATAAACAAGAGCCAATAAACAAGAGCTCAGACAAATAATTGCCGACAAATAGGCAAGGCAGTTGACGGTAACATTTGGAGATATTGCATGAAAAACACAAATGGGGAAAACTGTAACCATTGATTAAGTAAAAACTGCAAAAACAATTAGGCATCTTATTGCATTCAACATGTGCATGTGTACGTTTCCTAGGTACATGGACGTGGCAGAGTGTGCGTACCAATGCCACCACAGATGTGTTCCTGGCAGAGCTGCGTGAGGCCACCTGGTATGAGCTGAAGATGAAGGCCTGTAACAGTGCTGGCTGTGGCAACCAGAGCTCCCAGTTTGCTACGCTGGACTATGACGGCAGTGAGTAGAGGACTGTTTAGTTTGGCGTTCAAAATGCTTCCACAGTGCCTATGGTAGAAACAGAAAACTACAGAAAACTAGAAAACTACAGGAAACTATAGAGTTAAATGGTATTCTTGCCCACTACTTTCCATCGATGGAGAATACATTTGAATTGGGTCACTTGTGATATTTATTTGTCAAAGTATCTAAGCCCTACTCTTCCTCGGTATGGACAGGTACTATCCCACCGATCAAATCCCCCCTGGAAAAGAATGACGATGTGAAGAAGCTGTTTTCTATCGGCTGTCCAGTGATCTTGGTTACTCTGGGCGTGGCGCTCCTCTTCATCATCCGGAAGAAACGCAAAGAGAAGAGGCTGAAGAGACTGAGAGGTGAGAGGCGTCACAACAGAGAGAGACTTGATTTGTTTTTGTGTTTTAGGAAAAAAAGCCTAATCCCTTCTGTCCTCTGCCCCCTCTAGATGCCAAAAGCCTGGCTGAGATGCTGATCAGGTGAGACTGCTGTTCCCCGGTCCTTCCGATATGCTATTGGTTGAAATAATCCAAAATCTACTTCACCAATTCACATTTTGCATTTTCCCAAAACCACAAATGTGTGTGTGTGTGTGTGTGTGTGTGTGTGTGTGTGTGTGTGTGTGTGTGTGTTGTCTCTGTCTTTCCTGGATTAGTAAGAACAACCGCAGCTTTGACACCCCGGTGAAGGGTCCTCCTCAGGGCCCACGGTTACACATCGACATTCCCAGAGTCCAGCTGTTAATTGAGGACAAAGAAGGCATCAAGCAGATTGGTGAGAGAGAGAGAGAGAGAGAGAGAGAGAGAGAGAATGTATTTACATGTGCCTGTACATGAGTGTTGGAGGGCTGGAGTGTATAGAGATTTTTATTTCAAATGTGTGTGTGTAGATGACAGAAGCAATGATGAGGAGAAAATCCAAGACTCTAATGTAACTTTTTTATTTGGTCATTCTGATATTTGTGTGTGTGACTTTATATTTGCAACTCTTTGCTGCGTCTTTGAAAATATATTCACTCATTTCCAATAGGTGAGGACAAAGCCACTATACCTGTAACAGACACAGAGTTCAACCAAACAGGAAACCCTCAGAGCTTTTGCACGGGCGTGTCTGTCCATCACCCCGCCCTCATCCAGAACACCGGTCCTTTGATTGACATGTCAGACATCAGACCAGGAACCAGTAAGTCTTCTCTCTTCTCTGTCCATTTTATTAGTACAGACCTAACCTAACTAAAGCAATAGCCCAATTATAGCAACTGCCATGTAAATGTCTATTAATAATAATAAAAAAAAATAATAATAGTAATAATAAACTTCATTTCTATAGCACCTTTCAAAACCAAATGTTACAAAGTACTGTGCACAAAATAAATCAAAATCCATAAATACTTAAATTACAGATAAGAGCAATAAAAGACAAAGAGCAAAATAAGAGCAAATAAAACAAAGTAGTAAAATGCAAGGTTATAAAAGTGTGTTTTGAGCAGTGACATAAAAACTGAGGGAGCTATAGGCGGATGCTGACAGGGAGATTGGTCCATAACGTTGGGGCTCTGACAGCAAAATCTCCATCACCTCTTGGCGTTGGGAGGGACAGTGAAGCTTTATCGGCAGATCTAAAATCAACAGGTAGCCAGTGTCGCTTTGATAAGATGGGAGGAATATGCTCTCTCCTTTTGCATCTATTGCATCTATAAAAAGAATAAAAGGTCAAGCACATTTCTGCTCAATATTATTTTGATGTATATTGATATGTATATTGATGTATTTGTCTATGTTCACACCATACGCATCATTATTTCTTGCTTGCCTTGGCCTTCCATTACCTTCTTGCATAACGCAAGTGGATTTGATGTCATTACCCATCCCACAGTACAAAGTCTCCAAGCATTAACATGCTTCTGCTAATCTGGATAAGCTAGACACACATAGGAATGGGCCTGTACGACCAAATGACACTCGCTTTGAGTTTTTTTTACTTAGTCCACTGAAATCCACTGAGGATTACATTGGGAGATGAGCCTATGCTTATCCTAGTTTTGTCTCCATGCTCTCAAATACCCTCTGT
This sequence comes from Hoplostethus mediterraneus, assembly GCA_034670385.1. Taxonomy (NCBI): domain Eukaryota; kingdom Metazoa; phylum Chordata; class Actinopteri; order Trachichthyiformes; family Trachichthyidae; genus Hoplostethus; species Hoplostethus mediterraneus. The sequence goes on from JAXDDW010000187.1 coordinate 490,583, forward strand.
ACATATGTACATCCTCTTTAATTTGATCTCTCCTTCTATTCACCGCCAGATCCTGTGTCGAGGAAGAGTGTTAAGTCAGCCCACAGCATCAGGAACCGCTACTCCAGCCAGTGGACCCTGACCAAGTGCCAGGCCTCCACGCCAGCCCGTACTCTCACCTCAGACTGGCGCACAGTTGGCTCCCAGCATGGCATCACTGTCACAGAGAGTGACAGCTACAGTGCCAGCCTCTCACAGGACACAGGTTGGCAAGCCATTACAGCCATTAACATGTACATATAGAAGGAATACTATTTTCAACTTTGGAAGAACATTTTTCTCACACATTTAACCAATCCTGATGCTCTACTATCTATTGTATGCAATAAAGCATTTCTCAAGCTTGAGTAAATGTGCATGTGCTTTCCCTTCCCCTCCCTAGATAAGGGTCGTAACAGCATGGTGTCGACAGAGAGTGCCTCCTCCACCTACGAAGAGTTGGCCAGGGCTTATGAACACGCCAAGCTGGAGGAGCACCTGCAGCATGCTAAGTTCGAGATCACAGAGTGCTTCATCTCTGACAGTTCGTCTGACCAGATGACCACGGGTACCAATGACAATGCAGACAGCATGACCTCCATGAGCACACCGTCGGAGCCGGGTATCTGCCGTTTCACCGCCTCGCCACCCAAACCCCAGGACTATGATCGTGGCAAGAATGTAGCCGTGCCCATCCCACACCGCGCCAAGAGTGAGTGGTTGCATGAAAGCATGATGATACCCTTCTTTTCTTTTCTTCCCATCTGACACTTTATTCACATGATTTGCAGTGGATATAGGATATAACTTGAGTTTGGTCTTGAGTTCTGTTTGTCTAGTGTGTGTCTAGCATTTTAAAAGGCAGGCTTTGGCAGTCTTCTTGACCCTCTTCGTTTCACCCTCTTCGACCAGGTGACTACTGCAACCTACCCCTCTACATGAAGACAGATCCTTTCTTCCGAAAGCAGTCGGAGCATCATGACCCGTGCCCAGTGGTTCCTCCACGTGAAGCCTCCATTCGTGGCCTGGCCCAGCGGGCATACCACACCCAGGGCCGCCATGTGACTATGGACTCTGCAAAGCAGCAGGCCCTAACCATGGGCCACTCTGGCCTGGCCAGTCTCACCTCCTCTGGAGCTTCCTCTGGAGGAGCAACAGGGGGCGGTGGGCTAGGTGGGAGTGGAGGGGCGTCTGCTAGCTCCAGCAGCTCCACACTCCCCCAGAGGACTCTCACCATGCCTGGCTCCTCTGCCTCAGCAGCCCAGAGTGCAGCAGCAGCTGCTGCTGCTACTGCCGCTGCTGCTGGGGCATCATCCTCTGGTGGAGGTGGGGCAGCAGGGGCCACAGGAGGGACCCCTGGAGGTGCCTCCTCATCCTCCTCCAAGATGGGGGGATCCAGAGACTCTCTTCTGGAGAGCAGCTCCTCGGGCCTAGGCAGACTGCAGAAGCAGAGGGATGGAGGGGCAGGGGCCTACTCCAAGTCCTACACACTGGTGTAGCCTGCCATCCCTGGGGCCTGTCACCGTAACTCTTAACAGAATGCTGGAGGAGCCAGCACTTGCCTGGAGTCTGTAGGGGGAACTGGGCCAAGGAACATACACACGCACAGCTGACCCGACAACGCCTGCACTGTGCCAGGCTACGGGGGGCTGGTCGGGGCCCCCATGGACAATACTGTATGAAGGGGTCGGATTTGGGTCTCCACAGCACAGGGGTTTGCCTTTCTTTCTGCCTGATTTACTTTCTATTATTATTGTCATCTTTCTCTATCTCTTATGTCACCACCCTGGAAATCACTTGCCAAAACATAAATAATGATTTCTCTTTTCACCTCATTTTATCTTTTCATTTTCTCTCTTTTACTCTCTCATTTTTCTGGTAAAGACGCAGTACTTATGCACAAAATGCTTTCCACGTGCACTTGTTTTCTGGAATCAAGACAGTAACAGGATGAACCAGGTTGTTTGAGAGTTTCACCCAGACCTGTGTAGATGTTTTGAGGCTTTCCAAAATGTTTCTTTTCTGTGTCTCTGGTGGAAAAACAGAGCTCATGTCACAGCATATTGCCATGGCAGGATGCTTTTACTGTATGCATAAACCACCAACGTTGGTGTCACACTGGCTCTGAAAGGTTATTCTGTCACGGACACATACATTAGAGGCAGTGGAAGGACTGTTGTCTCAACACAATGTTTGAGACCTGGGGAATTTTCTTTTACATGCAATGGATGACACGGTATAGTGGTCTTAACTGATGCTTTTGTACACGGACTAAAAAGAGAGAGAAGATAAAAAAAAAAAAATGGCAAGCATCATCTTCAAGTGAAAGATGAATCCAAACTTTTTCATGCTTCAGTTTTCTGTTTATTTTCTGATGTTGGAAATATAATCTCATGTGCACTAAGAAAAGGTTAGAATGGATCCACGTAACAGAACCTTCACAAGCCTGCGTGTGTGTGCGTGTGGGTGTATATGTGTAAATATATATATGTATACATGTGGCAGGCACACACCAACAGTGGACCTTTTTAAAATCAATCTGTATGCTGACTCCTCGGGCAGACATCTGTGTCAAAACTGTCCCCCCCACTGTTCATTTTTGTACCTGTGAAAAGGGGAATATGGGGACAATGATGATGATGATGATGATGCCGACGATGTAACATTACGATCCTAATTTGGTCCGGTATTTTGAACTTTGTTTTGCCAGCGTGATTGACAGCATTGCCTAGGAAATGAGGTTGAAGATACACTGAAGAGGAGGTGGGTTGAAAAGAGAGAATAACGACAGACGAGAAGAAAGGGGTTCCCTTCTCTCTCTCTGTGTCCCTTCATTCTCACAACGAAGAAGGAGGAGACCCTTTTCCATTATGGTGCCACAATACCATTATTCTTTGTTTGACTCATCAGTCTCCCCGACCCCACTTGATCCCTTACTACCCCTCCCCTCTACACTACTACCCACCCAGTCCCCCATCCCATCCATACAGTCTCACTGTGACCTACTGCTAGCGCACTCTGCTAGACAGAAAGACAGACAGACAGACAGACTGAGAGACGAGGTCTAACATGCACAGACGTTGATGCTCGATGACCAGTTGGATGGAAAGATGTTACAAACACACAGCAGACGTATACAGATATACACGAGAGAGAGCATATTTGTATGAAGTGATCTTTGAACTGACTTTATGAACAGATAGAGACATTGAGGTGAAGTCCTATAGACAGAGAGATGAAGTGTTAATAGAAGTTGTAGTTGTATTAGGGATCGGGGAGGGGTTACATAGAGAGATACAGCATTTCTTCGAAAACAAGTGGTCTCAAAAACTAATGACGTGTTTTCAAGTTCCTCCACCTGACTGAAATTGATTTTAGCTTTATGCATGGTACTGTATCTGTTAACTTTACTTTTTGATTTTGTTTCCATTCTTCTCCCAAAGCTTAATCCCATAACAAAGAACGTTCCAAAAAGAGTTGCTCCAAATGTTTTACCACGGTGAAACGTAACATCAGGGCTCTCGCAATAGAAAAAAGAAAAAGATATGATATATGTTTGTTTTCAAAAGTATGTACATATATATTTCTATTCAAATATATAGCAAATATATGAATATTGAAAAAAGCAGAGAAATATAAAGCCGTTCTAATTGAAAATATATATAAAAGATCACAAGACAATCGCTCAGAGTGAAAAACCGCAAGATGGAAGGAGGAAAAAGAAGAGGGAAGCTCACGACCTAAACGGGTAGTACAACCAAGAACAGGAGATGTTAGCGAGAAAGGAAGTGGTGTGAAAGAAAGACAGTGAGTTGTGAAACTGAGTTTTGAGGAATGATACAAGGACCCCTTGTGATTTTGTAAATGTTCCAGCTGCAGAGCCTATGCAGTAGGTAACAGCTGAATGGACAAGCACAGTAAAAGTCAAATTATAGTATGAGATCGTGTCATTGGTTAACTGTGGTCTATGGCTCAGTGCAGCAAGTGTGGTTTTGAAAAAGAAAAGAGTAAAACGAGGACAGCCTATACAGTAAGTGTAAAGTGTTGTATTGTACCTTCCAAAGGTGTGTTCACAAACTCAATGCCGTTACCTGACTATATTTAACGAACACCGACAGACAAACAGACCGACAGACAGACAAAGTATTTCTGTTTCTCACCTGCGTCACAGCAGGTCCTCCCCAAACTCCAACACTCACACCGTGCAGTAAAAGATAACAACTGTTCATAAATGTATCCACGCTCCCGTCCTGTCCCCCGAGCCGGACAGGACTCGGAGTAGCTGCAGAGAGAAGAGATTTTTTGCTTTCTGTTGTTATTATGGTTATGATTCATTTTGGCTTTTGCTTTTCAGGTTATGCAAATACTGGTTTTTCAGCAACACACTAGTGTCACGACATGGGACAGGCCTGTTCAGCCAATCAGAAACAGGGACTCCCTATCTCCAGTTGTATGGGTATTGGATGGAGTCATGAAACTAACTCCTGCCCTGCCTGCTTTCCCCAGTTCTTTAGTGAAGTTGCTTATATGATAAAACACTGATCTACAGTCAGTTTGCTCAACCCGAATCCCACTGTCTACCTTAAATAGGAAAAACATACTTTCAAACTGACTCAAAATCTGTGTCTGTAAGGCCAACTTCACATGTACTACTTCCCTGACCTTTGCCATATCTATTCAACCAATCAGATTGTCCCCTGTCCCACTGTACCCTTGCCCCCCTATACAGCATAATTTCTACTCCACAATAGAAGACTTGTGTACATAGGAAAGTGTTTTGTATAAATGAGTACTATTTTCGACATCTTCAGAAGAAACCAGGGCACAATGTAAACTTTTAATTGAAGTTATTGTAACAAAACAGAAGAGAATTAAAAGAAAAGCTATAGAAATATACGGACACTGCTTTATATCTTGATTTATGGACCAGTTGAAACATGCCAGAGTGGACCATACATAGTTCTGATAATATTGGTTTCTTCTTTTACAGGAAATTTGGTTGAATTTGCTCCTTTTTTTTTTACTTTGTCACAGGTTGCTTTATTTAGAGTTTGACTTTTTCTTTTAGTATTCCACTTTTTTTTGGAGGACAGCGGCATTGCATGCTCTGAATATTTTGCTGGTTGTAAAAGAAAAAGGGAAATGGAGAATTGAACAATTTAAAAGGGGATTAATTAAAATATTTTGAAAATGCAGAGGATGTTCCTTAAACTTTTATGGGGAAACGTTGCTTCAATTTGCAATTGCTTGTGTTTAACTCTACATTTTCTTTTCTATGAAAACAAACAAAAACAGAAAAAGAGTACTCCAACACCTTGTGCAATAAAGCTATCTTTTTATGAACCATGAGTATCTTGTTCATTTCTCTGGAGCCATATACTATAGGTTAATATTGTGTTTAACAGTGCCCAAGACTGCTGATTTAAGATCAGTCTTGAGAACTCATCGCAGTCAGACCTTACTTTATGTTACTACAATTACATGTATTGGTCTGCTGCAATGCCACACTTACTAAAGTTATTCAGTTTGTTCAGTAAAATTTCACTTTTAGATTTACTATTTACTTTATAAGGGCTTCCAGTATCATACAGTTTCCAATAAGCAGAATATTACAGAATATATTGTTACTCAAACCTTTAAGGTTTGAGCAGGAAGAAAGAATGACCGATATGAAGCGTTTGATTCCATGTGCCTTTACATCAGAAAACCTCTAAACCTTGCACCTTCAAGCTAGCCCTCCTAAGTACCATTGTGATGGTAATGATATTTAACCCATTTCAACCACAAACTGAGGGCTCATATCAAAACTCAATATGTGTATTTGCTGTTAATCTGAGTATGCTTTCATCTTTGAGGTCGCTAAAGCTTTCTAGACTATTTTCTACCAGCCCTTTAAAATTCTGCATGTACGTAGTATATATACTGGATGGGGGCTTTAAACGTTATGTTGTCTCCAACAAAAACATGACATGAAAGTGATCTGAGAATGTGATCTGAGAATGTGATGCAGAACCTGACACAGACACTAGAGGGCACCATCATATAATGAAATGCAATCCAGGTTGACAGGTTGAGTTTATTGAAGTAAATTGGGAACATGTGTATTTTTAAAACATTCACAATGTTGATAATTTTCTATTTCAAATTTTCAATATTGGATTGCAATATTGCACTGGTTCACATATATATTACAGTACATAAACATGCACTCTCACATCCCTCTGACATCACAGCACAGAAAAATGATTTCAACCGTACTGATAAATATCACATATAATACTCACATAGTATAATAGACATGGTAAAAGGAGCAGCTTGAGGTGTATTATAGTTTGAGGTGTATTATATATATATATATACACTGTGTCATTAGACGAACATCTCTACTAAGTGTGCATTATAGAGTTTGAATGTATGTATGTTGCATGTAGGTGTGCATGTGTGCATGTCATCACAGTGTCCATCCATCCATCGGTCCATCCATGCATCCTTACATCCCACCTGCCTCCTGTTGTCTCTCAGGCTTGCTTGTCATTCTTCTCTTTCTTCTGTTGAAATTTCCTGAAATGGTTTTGGATGGTTGCAGCGGCCTTCTCAGCTTCAACGGGGCTGAGCGGTGGGCCGGCGGGGCCAGAGCATGTCCCGTTGCTGGCATTGGAGTCTGAGCGCGACAGGAAACAGGGGATAGCCAGAGAGGTAGAGGCAATAGCCATGGTGACATAGTCTGTAGCAATGATTCAGTTCAAACACATGATAGATTAGATTGATTCAAGAAGGCTATTTTACTGATTAGAATTTGTATCAATTTGATTCGACAATTATTTGAATCTAAATCTGCCTGCAATCAGAAGTATTGTAAAAGGTTTGATTTTTGAATACTTACTCTTTCTGTACATGCTGTTCCTCCTGAAGCCATCAAACTGCAAAAGGACAAAATAGCCAGTCAGGAAACACTGTACACCCCCCCACCACACACACACACACACACACACACACACACAGAAAGACAGAGAGAGAGAGAGAAAGAGCCCATGTGCACAAGATGCATCAGATACATTTCCGGTATGCTGTTAATGACGTTTGTCACGTAACTAAAACATTCTTCAGATGCCACTGAGCCTCTCGAGTCCAAATCAGACAAGATCGACAGATAGGTCACGTACAGTCGACATTCTAGGCTATGAACTCAATGTACTGCACAGTATGCAAAGAAGGCATGTGTGTGTAGACATGTGTGTGTATGTCCTTCCTATCTACAGATAGAGTAATGACCTCAGACGCAAATCCCCTTGATTGGGATTACAGCTCCAGTAGAGCAGCGGCAGGGAAGCCAAGGGTTGAGGACTGTACCAGTTTAGCCTGCTTCCCTGTCAGTCTGGCTGTGTGCCTGCATTCAGTCCCACACAGCAGCCTGACTACCTCCCTCACTTAGGTTCGCTCTCCTGATAGGCTATAACCAAATTTAGCACATGTGACCAAGCTTACATGCTCCCATGCCGAGTCAAGCTGAATGCTGTCTGCTGAACTGCTAACATATGCTCTCTCTCTCTCTCTCAATGTTGGATGACAAAGGCCTGAAGATTAGCAAAGTGAACTTGTGAGCAGAAAGCTATCAGTTTCAGAGCCCAGACTAGCTGGGGACACCTGAACGGAGGTAATAATTAATCAACAACTACCATAGATGTACCCTTGAGGCACTTAACCCCAAGACGACACCAGAGGAGCTACTCAATGGCCAAAATAGAAGGATGTTGTTGTTGTGGGCAAGTCACTTGTGTGAAGGTTTGAGTGTAAATTGAATGAATAGAATTTCTGAAAAACAGTAAGTGCACTCACAAACCTCCCATAGATGAATAAAGCTTTTAAAATAGAGAGCATAAGTTTAGGTTGTGGCTGCACTGGAAGCTTTACAAGGCCACAGTTGCACATAAGAAGAACATAAAAGAGGTAAAGGGAGGGATGAGGGAGTAATTGCTTGTATTTCAGTGTGTCAACATGGGTATGGATGGCTGTCTGTGTGTGATAGCTCCGAGGCTGAGGTGCAGATCTTGGGTGACTAACATCTTCTGCTTTGCTGCTCCTCCGACTGTGTGATACAGAGTGGATCTGCCAAGGCAACGGCTGGGCCACCATGTAAGGCAACTGGTCCTCCGGCCGCGCAAACCGCCCCCCTAACTGGGAGAAACCAAAGGATGGGGTTAGAGGTGTGCGTGCAAGAGAGAGAAAGCATTAACCGATAGGTCACCTATCGAGGGTCAGCTTTGCCTTTCAAATATTATTAATATCTCTCTCCCACATGACACATGTCCCCGTATTGAAGCAATCCAAATAAAAGCAGAAACCATAAATTGTCCACCCAGTATTTGTTATGAAAGCGTATTGACGACGCATATTCTTTTGTTGTTTTGGACAAAAACTCTCTCTTGAGCAACTCTGAATGTCTCTGAAAACTATATGCCTTGTTATCTAGATTCAAAACAAATTCATGCTAATTCAAAAACAAGAACAGATGACTGTTACATGTTAGAGTCAAAACCACCCCAGTCACATTTTGATTCTGTCATTGATATTTGACTTCATCATGTTGCCCTCTGACCATACCGTGGTCCAACATTTTTAATTAGAATGCTGTAAACCTGCAATACAACAATTCACACATGAAGTATAACTTATTTCTAGTAGATCATTTAGAGTAAATAGGATATTAGCTGATGATTGAAGTGTCAGAAACACAAAATCTTCTGTCATAATTTTGCAAAGTTTTTGTCATTATAATTATCTTACCGACTCTATGGCTTTGACCATCACGTACATCGCTGTTAGCATGGTGATCAACATCTTGACCTCTATTCCTTTAGTGTCTCTATTAGTCCTCAATGTTGTACTCGGTTTTCTATTGCTTTCCTCTGTCCCGCTGAAGGAAAGAAACAGGAACAGATCCGAGAAATCAGGAATGCAACGGACAGTAATGAAAGGCTGCTGAGGGGAAGGGCAATTCGACACACAGACACACACACAATGTTGAGTATGCCCATGCACACATACTTCAAACGCACAAACACACACACAGTCTCCCTCTCTCTGACACACCATGGTAAGACTGCTAAAGAGATTTGCAGTACCGAAATAGAGAAGCAGTAATCTTTTCTTCTGCACAACAACACTTATCCCTCAGGTGTGCTTTCACCCCTCAAGCAGCCAAGGAAGAGCATTATACAGGAAGTTTAGGCCCATAGAGACACAGGCACAAGTAATAAAACAACATATGTGATCAAACCTTTCACCTTTGTATGAGATGACGTGAATCAGACCGTTCTGATTGCTTCCTTGCTTTCCATATAATTTGGATTACATCTCCAGTCCTTAAATCTTGCATGCTGGGTGTCAAATTGGGGTAGATTGGAGAAGACAGGTTGACATTTACAGTAGAAAAGACTTTCTAAAATGAAGTTGTCTGGTGATATTGTTTTAAATGTTAAGAGAGTAAAACATGGCCTATATAGATCAATACCAAATAAAAAACCACTCCATTAAATCCAGCATAATCTTTAGAAATCAAACAGTGTAATCTCTTCTTCTGTGTTGTAATCAATATTTCATGATCTTTTTATGTTCATATGCTATTTTATGTTATATTTATTGATGGCTAGCCCCTTATTCCTGTGGCACTGAACTGAAATTGGATCGACATAATGCAAAGAGATCAAACACCATATTAGCTCAGCTGGGACGATGTCAAGAAGTTATGTCACATGTGTTTCTAGTTAAGAATTTAAAGGGAGGTATGGGGGGAGCACGAGTACGATAAGGGAGACAGTAGGCTTCCTACAGAATAAGGGCGCTAGACTATGTCAGCTATGTATATTTACTAATCAGACAGGTTTCTATCTGAGAGATTACACATTACTGCAGGTTTGTGTACGTCATTGTCTCGGGCGTCTCCTCTGACCCTTGCAAATCAGCCGCCCATAATCCTTTTTGCCAGTGTCTGTGACTACATTCCACCAGGCTCTGTACTGTGAAGGGCTGACACTGGCTGCTGTTATCAACTTTAAGGTTCAAGTCTGCTACGTGAAGAATTTGTAGATACGTCAATAATGTCACTTTGCTACTGTGGCCAACACGTTTGACTTACGATGCCGTGCACTTGATGTGGGCTGTGAATGTGTCAGACTGTGAATCTGTGCGACTGCACTTTGTACATGAGGGATTACTTCTGCAGGAATGTGTCTTATCACTGAAAACACAGGTATAAGAGCTCCCCTGTTGAGAGACAGAAAGAGATGGTTAACTTATCGAGGATACACTCTTTCCTTTACCCAATATTTGAATGAAGACGGTGGTAGGTAAGGACAATTATACTTTTAGCAAAAATATGACAAAGGAACACAGGTTGTATCACAAAGGCACTGAAGTATTTGTACTAATATCATACACATTTGTTTTATTTATTTAATTTAATTTGTATTTGTTTTATTTTAAAATATACATGAATCCTAGTTGAAATTGCGCGAGGAGTAATATTTATTGAACATCAACCAATCCAGATCGTTGAAGAACACAAATATCTTGGAGTGGTTTTGAACGACAAAATGAAATGGCAACAGGAAACAGACTACATTGCAAAACTACATTGCACTAAATTGCAACAGAGGCTTTATTTTTTGAGGAAGTTGGTCTCCTTTGATTTAGACCGTTCCCTCCTAAAACTCTTTTATAAGTCATTCATTGGGATTTTTTTTTACTTTTCGTATAACCTGCTGGTATGGTAACAAAAGAACAGGCTCAGGGGTACTGTGGCTATTGTGCCCAGATGACTTGACACAATTCACTGTTGTGTATTATTGTTGGCCATGTTTAAGATATAGCATGTCTTGACTTGTCAGGAGTAACAGAGTCGTAATCAACAGTGTGACATAAGAATTTCAAGAGGCCCATTGAGCTGCGGTGCTGTAGGAACAGGGGGAAGTCCCCTCTATTTTGATCTATCAGCACTGTCAGTGAGGTTTTGTTGTAATGAAAAGCAAAATGAAACAGGGAGGCGAGTCTTGCTCCAGTGATGCATTTCTGAAAGATAAAGGCAGGACAAACCGGCCTCTTCTGTACTTTCCACAATGAGCAATCCCTTGCATAATCGCATCTAAGTGTTGGACAACAGAAGCTTTTACATTTCCAGGTAGATGTGGTAGGTAGTAGTTGAGAGGACGTTGCAGACATTTTTTATTGTGTCGATTGTGTTTGGTTTATCTTTCGTATATATATTAGATGTGATTATCAGTAACAATTGTGTCAATGCTGGTAATGTTGATCTTTTGAATTTCCATTCCAGGTTTCAACACCCCAGACTGATTTGTTTAGTAGTGGTGGGGTTAACAGGATAAGAAAAAGTCAAATGAAAATGAAAAGAGAGAGACTCACCTGAATCATGTCAGTCAAGATTCCCAAGAAGCTGAGCAGCAAGAAGAAAAGTATGTTTTTATCAGAAAAATGGCATGAATATTCCTTTTTGGTGTAGAGCAGCACTATAACAATAACTGTTGCAATAATGGCTAGTAATTTTGTTTCATTTGAATATGTGTTATCCTTTTCCAAGTTACTTGAAAACATTAATGGATGTTTAAAAAAAGAGAGAGAGAGAGATGATTTTGTCCTCAAAATGTTAATATTTTGTAAACACATTTCTTTAGATAGCTAACTTTATGTGCTGTACCTTAAGATGAGATATCATTTTTTATTTGGTGGATATTCCAGAATGATACATGTCAAATATATGAATATACAAAATGAAATTCTTCCATTTTTAAAAACATTGATTGGTTGATGGTTGATGTCTCAAATTGTATTTTGCTCCATGTAAGAGATTAATCTGTATTACCATGCAAGTATAAACCTCACAATTGTTATTTATATTTGTTATAACAAGATGTAAACACATTACAATAATCCCAAAATATCCAAAGATTAAATGATTGCTGTGCTCTTTGACCCAGAACTTCCAGTGGACAATGCCCAGCAAGAGGTTCTGTTTAAGCTGGGCCTGGAGGCCTTCTGGGCCACACCACTGGACCCAGCCTCTATGTTAGACATCAGCACTTGGACTCTGGATAACCAAGCCCCTCTGACTCCCAAGTACCTACCCTGTGCTTTCCTCCAACGCCTCTGGCTGCTTAGCCCTGAAGCTCGGAGTACATGCTGCAAACCAGCCCCCAGTGCTCTGGACAATGCCAACACCTCAGGAGATGAGGCGGTCCATAGTCTTGGAGGAGATACTCAGTGTGCCGTCAACCCCCTCGATCTGGTCACAGCTGTCTATTTATCTGCCAACAGCTTCCTTCAGCAGGAGATTACAGTGCGCATGGTGCAATGTCAGTTTGCTGTGCCCTTGGTCCTTCCAGCCATACATCCACAACAGCCTAGCTGCTTCCTCCTTTGGCCTTTGAGAGGTGTTGTGAGCCAATGGAGGTCTCAATTCCCAGATCAAATAACAAGGCTCCTAGAAGGGGACTTGGCCAGCACAGAGATGCCAATGGTTTCCTGTGTGAAGCTTGGTCGCTGTGGTGTCTCCAAGTCATGGGTACTGAATCGCGTTATAGGTCGACACAAACCCTTCAGTGAAAGCTTCCTCCACCGGGGGATGGATGGAGGGCAGCTGCCCCGGAGACTCTCCAACGGTCTTGTGGAGCTGGGATGGTATCTACCCACTGGAGACCCTGATGGAGATATTTTTCCTGTGCCTGTGGCAATCTCTAATCTACGCGGTGATGCAGCTGCACATGAGAAATGCCTCAGCCTTCTGTGTCGAGCATCATCAGCTGTGGTCGTGTTCTGTGGGAATCTTAGAGAGAAGGAGAAATGTCTTCTTGCTTCCTTGAAAGGTATGTCAAGCAAGCTCATCCTTATTGACCTCTCAGATGCTGTGGAGGAGAAAAATGAGAAAAGAGTTGTGGGGTTTGTCACTGAGAACCTGGAAGAGAAGCTGGGGCTTCCCAAAGGGTCAGTGCTTCCAGGGGGAGCTGTCAGTGAGGAGGAACTGGCTGATAGGCTATGTGACACCCTGAGAAATCTGTTACCAGATAAATTGAAACTTGTTACACTTGAAGCAGCAGCAAGAATAGCAGTAGAGCTAGGCCTAAGTGTGGATGAAGGGGCAGTGTGTAAAAAGGCAATGACTGCAGTGGAGGAAGTGCTGAAAGGTTTAAATGAGGGACCTGACCAGTTCAGGGAGACACAGCTGCCTTTGCAGGGGGTTTTGTGGAGCAAATTGGCAGAGATGGAGAAAGAGGAGATTAAACAGAGAAATGCAGAAGAGGGGATCAACATCCTGTTACAAAATGAAATGAGAAATATCATCCTCAAGATGAGCAGCTACAGAATGACCACAGCCATGAAGGCTTTTACAGATGCCCTCTTCACAACAGATAAAATGGAGAGGTCTTATTTCCTTAGCTGGATGAAACTGAAGCTTCGGGCCATGCAAATGAGACAACAATGCAGTCCACAAGAGCCATCAACAAATCAGCAGGAACAATTATATCAACCTAGTCTAGGAAATGTGGTGACAAAAAAGAAAGACGATGAGCCCAAAAATTCTGATGAGCTTGAAAATGGAACAGATGATTATCTAGAGGATAGTGATAGTTTCTGCACAGTTTCAACAGTGGAAGAGGTGAAAGCCGAAGAACAGCCAGTGAGCATGTGCCACACTGGAAATAGTGGAGAGCAACTTTCTGAACAACAGTTTCAGATAGGTTGGGACCTGTCCACAGAACAGAGCATGGAGCCAGAGTCACCACAGGAAGGAAAGCTGGAGTCCATGCTCACACAATTGAACATGAAATCAGCCAATGTCTCAGAACAGGAGATGAATTTGAAGTTTACTGAAAAAGAGAGTATGGGGCGAGAAGTTGTTGACAACCAAGGCTCTTTTGAAGAACAAGTTTCAGATACAGAAATCTTGACAGGCCAAAATCTTCATTTAGAGTTTGCGGAAAATGGAAGCTGCCATGGGAAACAGCACGAGCAACCAAAGTTGAAAGCAAATGAGTCTGATTCAAATGCCTCTGCAAAAACATATATGGGTCTGGAGGCCTCTACTGAAAATCAGGCAGCCTTAGGTACATTTGCAGAACAGTATTTTGAACCTTATCCTCCCTCTCTGGGCCTTGAGCACTTTCTGCGTGAGATGGGGCTAATTTTTGAGCTAACACACATCAGCCCAGGCAGTGGAAGCCACAATGTGCTACGTCTCCCCAGCTTAGCTGCAGACCTGCTCCTCTATGGAATTCCACTTGAGCTAATGGATGGAGATGCCTCTAACATCCCCAGACGCTGGTTGAGCCGCGTCTTGGCAGAGTTTAAACGCCGCCTGCCTCCGGAACAGGCCAGGACCCGTGTATTGACAAACCTTGGAGTCCATCAGGCAAGGAATGCTGAGGTGCTCTCTGCATTATTTGGGGTGAAATTCCCTGGAGGAAGGAGAAGGTCCACCAGGGGAGTTTACATGCTGCCTCTATGCCTCCCCAATGACCTCAGAAATGATATGGAGTGTGACTTTTTGTTGTTAATTGATGTAGAAGGTCTCTGCTCACCACCACTGGTCGAAAAAACAAAACACCCAGATCCAAGACAATGAGATGGCCACTGTAGCAACAGGATTGAGTGATGTCTTGATGCAAAACATATGGGGATCATATGGGGATACTGAGTTTGTTGTGATAGTCAATGCTCTCCTGCGCACAGAGGTGTGTGGCTCCACCCCCATTTGCCAACTCCTAACCCAAGATGAAGGGTTGAATAGCAAGTTACAAGCGTTGCAGCTAGGGCGTGTAGCTAAGATCCTTCAGACAAACACTGAGGAAATAGTGACTAATAATACCAATTACCCCCTTGCAAAGGACAAAAGCAGTATCCCCTGTGTCAAAGGGCCTTGGCGCAACATCTCCATCTCTCAACCAGTTGATAAGGAGTATAGTAAGGCTGTGTTAAAGCTGAAGGAAAACTTGTTTGGGGCATTGACGAAGTGTGCAGCCAAGTCTAAAGCCTTCGGGCTGCCTGAATTTATGGGCCGTTTGTGTGCTGTTTGGGAAGTGGTGAAAGCAGAATCATTCTCCATCGGTCTTCAGAATACGGAAGTGGCTGTGGCATTCTCTGTGCTGTGCACAAAGCTTTGCCAGTGGGAGAACTATTTCCTGGAACACATGGAAACCTGGTTTATGGGGGCAAAAAAGAGAATCATCGCCACCAAGACTAAAGCTTTAGAGACTGGGAAGAAAAATGACCTTCTGAGTGTGTTGAAGGATGAAGCCAGAGTAGAGGTCACCACACAGGTGAATAAACTCAGGTCAAAACTAGAAGCCTATTTGATGAAAGATGACCTCCACAAAACCTATATTGAGACATACAGACCAAACCTAATGAACAATATGGATGAACTCCAGAACCAGGTAACTGAAGAGATAATGGAAAGGTTAGAGTCAGCCAAAGAGTGCCATTATTCTTCCACACAGCTGAGAAACTTTCAGTCCACATTTGAAAAGGAACAGGAGTCCAAGCTACACACACTGGTAGAGAACAATAAGTCAACCAAAATTCTCCTTGAAGACATACAACTGGAAGAGGAATTTGAGGCTGTGTGGAGTAATGCATTGTCCAACTTTGACTTCAGACCTTCAGATGCAGATGATATTACTGAAAGGGTGACACAAATTCTGAGAGAGAATCTCATCAGCCGTGGGCACCAGAAACACATGAGGAAGCTTGAAGACCTTGGCCAAAAGAGCACATTTAGCTTTAAAGTTCACGATGAGCACTTTCGATACCAGAGCAGAGTAAAGCACATGTTCAAGGACAAGAACAGACAACAAAGGCTAGAAGCTCACCAGCTAGCATGCAACATCATAGAGGAGTGCAAGCAGTTTGTAGCAGATAAATCTAGTTTACTAGCAGACTTCTCTGACAGCTACATTACAGAACTGTTACAGAATGTTGAGAGAGCTTTGAGCGTAAAACCTATGGAAATCACGTCAGCTTTTGAAGTGGATCTGAAAGTTTATGTCTGTAGCTTAGCATGCCAAGACTTCCAAAAAATACATGACCGCTATGCCAAGGACAGAGACCTGTTGACATTTATCAATGGGACCAAGAACAGGTACTTGGGGGAGTTTATCTACCAGTTCAGGAAGAGGGACCAGTACCAGAGGGTGGCCCAAGCTTTCATCACTATGGTCTTCAAACCTACAGCATTGGACTATATCTACAGGCCACTAGGGAGGCGTATCATGGAAGAAATGGTGAGCCAAGACAATGCCCAGCAGTATCAGTCCCCCTGGGCCTTCAACCAAAGCCTACTGGAGGAACTGATGGAGGAGGACAGCTTTGAGAGCTTCCTGGAATACTTGCTTTCCTATGAGAGCTTCAGACTGAGGAAGATCCAAGAGAGGGTGGTGGCTCACCTCTCTAGGTCAACAATCTTGGATGAGTGGATGCAGCAGCGGCTTGAAGAGATTGTGGGAAAGATGGCTGCAGCAGTGAGCCAGACGGTAGAGGGTGTAAGCGGAGTGCTAAGTGATACCAAGCTGCTGCTGGAGAAAGTTTGCCTCACCCTGGAGAAAGATGGAGATGCGGATGTCACCAAAGCTCCTCTAGATGGGCCTCTCTTCAGTATTACCGCAGAATGGGATCGCTTTGTCACTTGTCTGTTGGAGGCACTGGCTGAGATGCGACTGGCTCTAGTCCAGGAGTTCTCCCAAAATGTGGATATCACCCAATTTCTTCAAACCCTTCCCATTAAGCCCCAGGATTGCCTTTTCCACAGAGTGAGAGGCTGTGAGAAGCAGTGTCCTTTCTGCAGAGCCCCCTGTCAGCTGGGGAAGATGGAACATGAAGTGCACAGGGCACTGCTCCACCGGCCAAAAGGCCTGCTGTCCCATACTTGCAGTGACTCCTGCTCTCTGTCCCATACCAGCTGCCCCGCAGATGTGACCCAGGACAGCCTGTTCTTGAATAAGGACTCAGAGGGTAAGTCTCTGGCCTACAGGGACTACCATTTCTTCAACCCAGATTGGAGCATCTCCTCTGAGGACCTAGACAGCCAGGCAACCTGTGCTTACTGGAGGTAGAGTCAAGTCATGATACCATCAAGTCAAACTAAAGAAAAAAAATGTGAAATGTGTGTGCATGTGTGTTTTATTAACCCTATACGATCATCATATTGTAATTCATTGCTCTCACTGTTTTTCTTATTGTAAATATCCATTATTACTGTAGGTAAATGTGAGTGTATGAATTGAGTTTGATATTCTGTGATTCACAGGTATGTGCTGGTGAGGTTCAATGGGAGGTTTGCAGAGGAATATGAGCAGGAGCCAGCCCAGCTCCCTGAGGAGTGGAAGAAGATCACTCGGGAGGAGGCGTTGAACAGTCTGAAGGAAGCCTTCCACGTTGAACAGTGTTGACATATGGATTGCTCTTTGCTGTATTTTGTCTTCATATTCTGTTTTTAATATACTGAGGCCAAGTTCCAATTTTAACTTGATTTAGGGGGCCTTTGCAATTACCTATGATAATGAGGTCCAAATCCACTTGGAAATACATTTTTTAAATGTGACAATGAAAAAATGAAAAATATATTTTCTGGATTTTTCTGGGGGGTTTTCTGTAAATGTGCATGCAAAATATGGCTGCCGACTCTTATTTTAACTTAATTTCACTTCCCTTTCTGCTTCCTTAACATCAAAATAGCCAGTAATAATAAGAAAATATATACAAATATTTAATTAAGTTGAATTAAGTTCACCGCACATGAGTATTATGAATATTTTTCCATGTCTTCTCATAAGATCAGAGCTAGATTTACAAAGCTGTAAAATAATGCTGACAGCCTTGTTGATGCTATTGTATTAATGTATGTAATGTAAATGTATATCTGATTCATGTTTAACTGTTCCCACCACTATTGTACTTTCGTTTGTCTTTCAAACCCTCACAAATATATTATACTTTATGGCTGCATTTATAAGAAAATTCTTATGAATCATTTTGTTTCTGATACCTAAAAACAAATTAAACTGCAGTTAACAAAAACAACAATGTTGTATTGTTAAAAAACAAAGTTTAGGTTTATGCTGGAGAGAAAAGTATAATGTAGAAATCCACAAGAGGGCATTGTAGTATAGTGGAATCCCAGATATTATTCCACTGTTCATATGGAAAACACTGCAATGTAGAAATTGTATGTAAGGGAATTGTAGAGATGTAAAAATAGACCTTTTTTTTATTCACATTTTAGGCTAAGCACAGGGTTGGCTGGTTGATTTGTTGGCTGTTTGGTTATTTGTTTGTTTTCATATTCATATTTTTATTTGTGCGTGGTAGTTGTCACGTTCCCTACTGGAATTGGATGTTAGTTTGTCACCTCAAGTAATTATCACAGAGTTTGCACTGTGTTTGATGTGTGTGTTATATTTCTTCACAGGAAAATGAATACATTCTTCCAAATATCATCACTCTTCCAGTATGTTTTTTTTCCATCAGTAACAGCTTAGTTTCATAACGGTATGCTAGAATGGTGCTGGTAAGGTACCCAAGTGAATTCAATACTGGTCCACTTTAAAAAGGTGCTGGTTACATCAGCATGTTTCTCTTCTATAAGCAGGGTCACACCTGCCTATACTGCCATCATAAGTTAGTATACATTAGACAGAGCCAACAGCATTCGCATGGCAGCATTGTTTTTTATGCTTTTATAGCCTTATGTCTTCAACTACACCGGTTTCCTCCCACGAAGATTTTCCACCCATTTTGTTTGTGATTTCCTTCCTCCATTTATTTTTGTATGTACTCTTATGTATGAATTACATGACCTGACACACAACAGTAAATCGTTTCCATTAGTACACATAATAACATTCTCTTCCAACAAATCTAATGTCACAGCACACATGGCCACACACACACACAAAGATGCACCTAAGATAAACCCCACATACCCAGGGCTGAAGCCCAATTGAAAGTTTAATGAAATCAGTAAAGGAATCTCCTGCAGGACCACCACTGTGTGGATTCTGTACCGTCTGCGTAAGATCTGCAGTGATGCTTCAGAAGTCAGAATAAGACAAAATAAGACACAGAAAATAAGACACAGAAAATAAGACACAGACAATCTTTAGCAATCAAAATTGATCAGTCACAGCTTCCCCAGTGTTTTCGGGGTTTATGTTTCATTGTGTCGCCTGCTTCTCCTGTCTGTGTTGTGTCTGTTTTGCTGAACAGACCCAGCATGTGCCATTCTGCTCGGCGGCCAGGTACAGGAAGAGCGATATTGCACACAACGTGCAACATTTGACAAGACAGCATGAAGATAAGTGGATTCCATGACAACTGGCAGATCCTTTCAGCACTCTGTCGTGTCACAGTAGACAGCTAAACTAGGAAGAACTCAAAAAGTATCTCAAATTCTCCTAATAGATATGTCAGAAAGTGTGAATCATCGGGATGGAGGAACAAATGCCTTTATTGTAGTGATAATAGCTGAGAGGGTATTCTTTGCTGCGATTATGTGTACAAGGGTGATGTGGTTTTGAGAAGTGCAGCTGAGAAGGCCTTCAGGGGCGGTGCCCTCTACCAAGATTCCTTGTATTGTGTCATATCATTCAGAAGCACAGGCCAAAACACACACACACACACACACACACACACAGATAACGGAGGTGGCACTGAGTACACTGTGGACGATAGAGTGTCTAGACTCTCTCTAATCTGTGATTTATTTGGCTGCAGGTTGCACTGAAGTGTACTGAGATTAAAATGGCTAACTGGCTTCAAGAGCGATGGTGAACACAACAGAAAAGAGAGATTGACAAAGAAGATCCACCATTTGGATCCCTAACTATTGCACCTAAAATGAGACGCTAAACATTTGTCCACATAGCAGAGTAAAAATTGTAATGTCCAAATGATTAAGCAAAATCCAGTCATAACAATCTCCACACCAATCATGTCTAAAAGCAATACTGACTTGTAACTTGCGGTACTGTGATGTCAATAAAGTTTAAAAAAAATCCAGGGACCAACAAAAAGAGCATATACAAAATAAATCCTCTACAGCTGCCCTTTTTTTTTTGCCATTTTTTATAAATAATTTATATGACATTCTTCTACAAATGTTATGAGTCCCATATACGACACAAGCCTGCAAGTCATTTCACTAACAGGAGCATTATCAGAAATGTGTCTGTTATCTAAATTGAACATGGAATTCATAAAATACCTGGAGACAGAGTTTGGTGTTTTTGAAGCAAAAAATAATTAATTTTCCTCTCATATCTGAGAGTGACAGATTACGCATTTTGTCAGGGAATAAAACATGCCTTCAGGATTAGAGCAGGTACTAAACAGCATGAAACTCAGGCAGGGTTAACTGAGGCAGGAGAGGAGGTTAGAAAGACAGATGAGAGAGAGCAGTAGGGAGACAAGTGAGAAACAGAGGCCAGCGTCAGGAATCTTTCAATGGTGACCAGTTTTCAGAAGTAAAATCTATCGGTCTACTTGATCTCAGGCCCAAATCACTACAAAGACAAGTAATGTTTACACAAATACAAAGTAAAGACACGTGATAACGAGCTTAAAGACATGCAGAGCTCCACCTCAGTACCTGAATGTCTTTTCCATCTCCTTGTCTTTGCGAGCTTCACACAGTGGCCATAAAAACAATCAACAGTCAATTTCCTTTCAAACCTAACAAAAACCCTGCTGCTGAGAATTCCCCGGAAAAAAAGGATAATCTATATCCACTGCATTCTTCAATTTCTCTTGACTCTCTCATGAGTGACTGTCAGGCAGGGTAGTGTACTCTATCGAGTGGTCCATTTTGTGTTGAATTGGTCTCCCAATTGATTTGTAATACACTTGGACTTGGTTTTTGTGATCAAGTGACTGTTCCTCATCACACTTTAAACACCAGGGATAAGGAACAGCCTTAACCAGGCCAAGAGATAATGGATGAAAGGAGAGGAGAAAGGCACAGTCTGAACATTACTTGGTACTGCATTTGTCCTAAGTGCTGTCAATTTGCCACTGGCACTCCTCTAAAAGGGCATTGCAATACTCAGATATATTGAAGAGTAGCAGCATGGGGCATTGTAAGTGCTGTCTGGTTTAGATAGAATCAAACCCTCACTAGGAAAGATGGATGGCGAGTAGGGGTATTGTATGAACAATGTGAGTGTGTGTCGGTGTGTGTTTCTGAGCCTATGTTTATTCTGTGTTTAGGGCCTATTTATAAATGGTTATTTTATCTTCTCCCTTATCCTGGAGAGAACAGGGGAAATTATTTATTTCCTATTTAGCAAATGGTTGTTTTCATCTTCCTTCCTTTCTTAGCCTGGAAAGGGAAACAAAGGTAATTACTTTTTCACATGGTTACTCATACTTCAACGTATTCAGGTGAAGGAGAGTTCAAAAGGCACTGAAGGAGTAGAGTAGAGCCATCTCCCCTGAGGGCAAGTAATAGGTTCTAGCCCAGATCTTCACAGCACATTGTGAAGGATACATGCAGAGATGTGTGTTTGTAGGAGTGTGTGTGTGTGTGTGTGTGTGTGTGTGTGTGTGTGTGTGTGTGTGTGTGTGTGAGAGAGACATGCGTCAATGTGTGTTGCAGGGGGAAAAAATAAAGGAGAATGGGTGGGAGGGCATTCTAGAAACGAAAGGAGGGGACACCATCTATGAGGATTTGAGAGAGAGGTTATGTGGGTCCCTCTCTCCATTTCTCTATTTTTCTCTCTATCACTCTCTCTCACCGCTGAGTGAGAGAACGCTGACACCTTGCCTGTCTTCATATCATTGCAGACTGCTGTCTATAGGTGTGACTGAGCACTCCTAACCAGAGAATTGACGTCTGTTAACCAGAAAGAAGAAGAGTAAAGACAAATAAAGGAGACTAAGAAAGGACGAGAAAAGAACCGAGGAGCCGCCAGACGGGATCTTCTCAATATCTCACATTTCAAAGATCAGCTCAGGTAGGATGCACTTTTTTTTGTTTCCATAGCTTATGAATGAAAAGTAGAAATTAATATATAGCCTAACATACACATCGGTTTGTTTAATTAGTGGGTCTTGTTTGCAATCAAGAACCATTACATGACAAGTATCATACTGTACAAGAGAGATGTTCCCCTGCCTATGTGTCTGTTTTGAGTAGGCTACCTGTTTGTATTTGAGAAGTGAATTATGAAATTGTGAATAAATTAAAATGTATAACTATAAACATACCTGTTCAAATACAACATACACCGTGTGTGTGTGTGTGTGTGTGTGTGTGTGTGTGTGTGTGTGTGTGTGTGTGTGTGTGTGTGTGTGTGTGTCTTATTGTCATTTATTAATTGACTTGTTCCTTGGTGGAGCCTATCAGGTTAGCTTTGACCTCTGTTGATGAGAGACAGAGAATGACATTCACCAAGCAGAAGACTATTGTCCCTGTAGGAAGGGAAACACATCCTCACTTCAAAGTGAGCTTGTAGTATACTGACATTGATATCCTCTTGTTGACAGCACGCATTGTATCAGGTTCCAGACTTTCATCTCATTCTGTTTCATACGCCACCATCTCAATTCAATTTTTGCTATATAGCAAGTAATGATTTTTGGGAGATCTATGAAGTGACAAGTGCACATTGTAAACCGAACCTATATAGACCTAACCTAACTACATTTTCTTTCTGTGAAAACTCGAAACCAGTGCCATCGATGCCATCGAAATTCTGTTTCTGTTACAATTCAAGCTGAGAAAAGCTGGGACCTCATATTAACTTGGGATGCTGGTATTTCTGGTTCATATTTGTCTAGCCTCTGTGTCCTGAGACTTGGAGTTATAGCAATGCAAGACTGATCAGTGTGAGTGAGAAAGGTTAGAACAGGCAGTGAAGTCGGAGAGAGAGAGAGAGAGCAAAAAAACAATTTGAGGGTACGAAAAGAAGGATATGAAAAGAAAGTGAGGGAGTGATATTAGGAGAAAAACAAAAAACAAGGAAGCACACAAGACAGAGAGATAAAAACAGACAGAGAGAGAGACAAAGAGAGAAAAAGAGATAGAGAGAGAGAGAAAGAGAGAGAGAGCATGAGTCCACCTTCCTGTTTTGCATTTTGAGGGTTCTTAATTCTAATCACGCCTCAGAAATTAACTGCTGGGTCTGTATGGCTTCTACAAGGACCATGGCAACGGCGTTACCAGGCAAGAGTGGCTTTTCTCCAAGGCATCAGATAAAATGGACAGCTTAGGATGGGATCAGTAAAAATTTGAAATGAAAGACATGCAGTGCCATCGGGAGTACAGCTCTAATGTGAGTTGTCAAGACCGTACACTTGAATCAACAAAGTGGATCCATCTTGTTATATCCCCCAAAGGAAAGATTTGATGAACTAGATGTCAATCTTTTGGTAATAGCAAAAGGGGTTGCCAGCGGACCACCCCTACTTTTAAAAGAGGCTGCCCTCTGTGTATCACAAGCGTCTGCGACTGAGCCCATGTCATGCACATTCAATATGTACAGCTCTGATTGACTGACACCCTTCACACATTCAGCTATCAATTTACAACAGCACATGATCAAACGATGAGAATAAAACCTATTTTGTGGTTTCAAAATTTCAAAATTGGTCACGTGACCAATTATCAAGATGGCAATAAGATGTCTTTCTATGCTCTCTCAATATTCACTATTGAGCCATGTCTGACACTGTAAAACATATCACCAACATGCCAGTCATAACCAGCAGCAGGTTTTTGAGCGTCAAAGCTCCCATAAGAGGGTGAATAGGGGAGGTAAGGGGGACAAACGTTTTGCTTGCAAACAAAGGATCTGAGTTCGATTCCCACCTTCAATAAATGTTATGCTAACATTTGTTCTAACTGTTTGTTATCCTAAGCTTAACCAACTCATTCACAAAACTTTTCATTTTTTTATGTGTGTATGAAAATAGCAACGTGGGATTCATGAAACATGTGGAAAACATTGAGGTAAAAAAAACATTGTTGAGGTAAAAAATAATTCAACATGAAATTAGATTGCTAAAAAAGAATAAGGAGAAGTAGGTACATATTATTAGTCACAGGAGGAGGGCAGCGCACTGTGGCGCTAACCGACATGGATCAGAGGATCAGTTCCAGTTGGAGAGACCTCACTGGAATTGGAGTTGGACACAGAGCAGATCCAGGCTGCATCTTCATCAGCTGGCAGGACTATGTAATTGTATTTGTAAGGCGTCCAGTCCATGTGATCAACCCATTACAAGTTGGATAATCTTGTTATTGTTATAAATAAGGACAATTCTACAAATTACTTTTTTTTCTACAAGGCCACTAAAACATTTTCTTGGTAAAGAGGTTTGGCACTACTGTAATTGATTTTGCATAAAGAATAAGGCATTCTGGGAAGTGCCTTCCCACGTTTCCAAACACTGAAAGGTTTTGATCGTACCAACGAACAAATTCAGATACAAACAAAATGATGAATGAGACTGTGTTCATAGAAACGTTTGTACAAACACTTTACGATTAAATCTGGTCTTCCGCACGTTTCGTAAATGAGGCCCATTCTTGCCTAAACGTAACTTTTGCTCTTTCACTCATGGTGCGCTCTGGGTCTCGGCTTCTTGACTGAACACATAGTGGGCCTACCTGTCAGCATTAATGAACTTTCTTCAAAGTCAGAAACAAAAGAGAATAATCCCACTCTTTTGGAAAATGACAACAACGTGCCTACAACTGTTAACAGTGATTCAAATATGTAATTTGGATACAAAATATAAAATATTACACAAATAGAATTCAATTTATTGTCAGCATAGAAATCCCATGTGTGATGATTACCTGGATGTAACTTCTATTGTTTGTTGCTTGTCATGCTCATTTTTATGATAGGGGGGGTGTATCCAGAGAGACCTGAGATGGATATCTTCATGGTTGAGGATTTACGTGGACCCACTAACATCAGCCATGAACCAAGACTAGAAGGCATCGAAAGTCAAGAACTCAACCACAGCGACCCCCTAGACATGTTTTCAGGCATGGCGCTTCTTCTACGTTTCAAGCCTCTCTTCTTGCCTCTCTACTGCCTCTTAGTGGCCGTGGCCGGTGTTGGCAACTCCTTCCTGCTGGCCTGCATCTTGGCTGACAAAAAGCTCCACAACGCCACCAACTTTTTCATCGGTAACCTAGCTGCTGGTGACCTGTTGATGTGTCTGAGTTGTGTGCCACTCACAGCATCTTACGCCTTCGACAGCCATGGCTGGGCTTTTGGAAGGCCCCTCTGCCACCTGGTCCCCCTGCTGCAATGTGCCACAGTCTTTGCATCAATGCTTTCCCTTACTGCCATTGCTGTGGACCGCTACATTGTCATAGGTAGGAGAAGGACTTGATCTCAAATATAGTGATTAATTGTCTATGTAAACACAGTTGTTTTGTTTTTTATTCTATGATTTATATTCTATTTATATTCTATTTTCATATGCATAACACTCAGCTTTTACAGGCTATGTCTGTATCTTTTTCTGTTGCTTTTCTCAGCTCATCCAGTACGGAGGAGGATCTCAGTGTGGGGTTGTGGTGCAGTGGCTCTGGGTGTCTGGTTTTTATCTCTGGCCCTGGCTGCCCCTCCCTCCATCTACACAAGGCTGCTGGACCTGCGCCCCAGCGGCGTTGACCTGGTAGTGTGTGAGGAGTTCTGGCCTAATAGCGGCCACCTGCGCCTGCTCTACTCCTGCTTCATTCTCCTAGCCTCCTACATGATCCCGCTGCTGTCAGTCAGCGTATCCTACTGTGCGATCACTGTCAGCCTGAAACGCCATGCATTGCCTGGGGAGACGTCCCACAGCCAGCATCGCTGGAGCAAAAGGAGGAAGAAGACCTTCTCCCTGCTGGTGGCCTCTGTATTGGCCTTCGCCCTCTGTTGGCTACCCCTGCAGGTGGGTCAAGCTTATGTGAGCTTACGTTAGATCCAAAAATCAAGCCATTCTTAGCTGGACCAGTCTGGCCCCTTACTGCTTACCTAACTGACTCAATGTTCATTGAGTAGGGACTTTGGGAGGTGGGATGGGGAGGGAGATAAGGATTATAGTCTTCAATTATTGTCTTCTAGGCATATATTGACATATAAACTGGACAGCAGTGAAAGAGGGTGAAGCCTTAACTGTCCATGGAATAATAAATGATATACACTCATGAACCACAGGAACAATTGCACATCCAACTGTGCATACAAATCCTACATTATGGCCATAATGAGCCATTCAAATGCTAAGAGGTGTGGTTGGATTAGATGTCATCATCATATTAATGGAAATGTAAGGCCTTGTTTTTTTATTGCAGTAGAGCTGAGCAAATCTGGTTATCAGTAAGAATACACCAATTATAAAACAAAGTTACTACCTGGATTGATTATGGTTTGATTTTTTATTTATGTGTATTTTCAAGACCTCAGTACATATTGTATGCACACATGAGTATTCTAATGTCACCATGTAGGTGCTGAACCTGCTGCTGGACCTCGACCCAGACTTCCACATCATAGGGAAGCGCTACGTAAACGTCTTACAAGTCTGCTGTCACTTAGTGGCCATGAGCTCTGCCTGTTACAACCCTTTTATCTACGCCTCACTGCACAGCAAGGTCCGCATGCACCTGAAGGGCTACCTGTGTCCCTGTCGCAGTCGCCGGGAGCCGGTGGTGGAGAGGGCGACATCAAGGGGCTGAGCTCCCACTGCTCCTGTCATAACACCGCCACCTGCTTTAGCCTGGGTCTAGATCCACAGATGCTGACATGCAGACTCATGCCCTAACCCTGGCTCCGCCAAAAAAAAAAAAGCACAAGCCAACATCAACAGACAAACAACAACAGATTTCTCTATCTTCCTTCAGCAGCTGAGGTTGGACATCAAGGAATTTGAACCTTTCTTGTGCAGTTACACTGGAGACAGTGCTAAGTAGGGCTAGTAAAGATGATTTGATTTGAAGTGATTTGAAAAATGTTTTGACAAATCCAGATGACATTGTAGTTCAGTGTGGTGCAGATGAAGATGAAGTCATCCCTCGGGATCCCTAATGATGTGTTGGACGTCGGCAAAGCTTCTGGCACTAGACACTGAGCAGATCCTGCAGCTTCAACAGGGCCAAGGGAATAAATACAACCATGGCCTTAGGCTGAGTGGCTCCGTAGCCGACATGATTGGTGCTGGGGGCTGAAGCTGGAATGAGGGCTGGATTGCAGTGATGCAGTAAACATCTGACTTGAGAGACATGACCCTATACTGAACTCTTCTCACTACAGAAGGATTATAGAGGAATCAAATCAAATCAAATCACATTTTATTTGTATAGCCCTTAATCACCGTTACAGTGCCCAAAGTGTGATCTTGGACCCTCACAGAGGACAAGGAAAAACTCTCACAACACCTTTTAGGGAAAAATGGAAGAAACCTTGGGAGGGGATACTCAGAGAGGGATCCCCCTACCAAGACAGTCAGGCATGCAATAGATGCCAGAGCTAGAGGAGCTGTCCAAAGACACAATGTGATCCCTCTTTTATTTTCTCATAACTCTCTCTGCTAAATTTCTTATTTGGGCTTTTATTTCACTCTGTCTTTCCTCCATGCTGTGTCACCGTTGTAATTGATGCCACTTATGTTTTAGTTGTATTATACTTTAGTTCTTTCTGCCACTATATGGGTCGGTTCCACAGTCTAACTTTGTCTCTACACATATTCACAAGTGTGTGTTTGTGCTCGCATGCTGGTGTGTGGTGTGTGCTATATCTGTAGACATGGGTGATTGAGATGAAAATAAGATGAACACGTAAGCAAGTGCTGCTGCCGCTAATATGTTGTCTTCAAACCTCTGTTGGTGAAATATAATTTAGACCAAATTCTGCTAACCCCGTGCTTAGGCAATGTGTAGAAAACAAAGGCTGACAAATTATCGACTTAATATTCAGAGCATGAGCACATAAAGTAACACATAATCACCACCCTGCTGCTAGCCAGGCCAAATATTGCTGTTGCCAGCCATCACCTTTTGACAATGAGATTACTTTGCTGTCTGTAACTGGGAAGTGGGGACACACTGCCTTTCTGAGAGTGTCTGCAAGACTTTAGTATAAAAAGGTTAGTTGTTTTTAAAGTGAATTTCCTCTCCCTCCGATGCTAAACGGTGACGTGCAATGTTAACCCTTTCGAAGTGAGATTACCGTTTGTTTCAATGCCTGTTTGTTAGGCCCTCATATATTCTGTAAGCGGTTGTAGATGACAGAAAATAGTCACACCTAGACCTAGAAATGCAAAAAAAAAAAATAGAAACCAGAGTATAATGTTCACATCGGCTCTGCCTTACATTTTTTAGGTACTATACATGTGGCTACTGGTTATAGGCAAACATAACATACATAAAAGGGGTTTATGTGACCTTAGAGAGGTCTATGTGCATGTGCGCCTTCACCAAATAAAGTCACGTAAATAGCACAAAACCAGCACTGCCTAGGCAGAGGCGCAATTGTAGTTTCTGATACCAGACTTGTACTGTGCCACCTGATTTGTATTGACGCTCCCCTCTACTGAGAGAGATGTCAGAGATTTAAGAGATGTCACGGCAAGCCATGAAATTACCAATTGGGCGCCGGCAGGAAAGATTCAGCTTGCACCAAACAAATTGCTACTTCGCTGCAGCAGTTCACTGCGCTGGGTCTGCATCAGCATGAAAAGTCTTTTAAAGAAGCAGAGAAAGACTGTCTCCAACCAGAGCACAAAACTACACGTACATGGATGTACATACAACACCAGAAATCAGTTGGAAACCAGTTCTGCTCTTTAGGCAGGTGTAACAATGCTGTTGTGAGTTCCTATATCCTGTTGGTTTGTGAGTTAAATCTGTGGGGAAAAACTTTGTCTATGAATTTTAACTTGAAGACTGTAATTATGCTTTCTAAATGATGGAAATGATAACATCATGTATCAAGGAGATTCTGTGTGCATCCAGGCATGAACGTGCACACAAACATACACACTATACATGTAAGGTTACCATTAGCATGCTTAGTACACCGACTCCTTTGACATTGCTGATAACATAATCCATACAAAACATACAAAACATGTACGAAAATGTAAAAAGTGTACATTTTAGTGTCTCCAGTAAAAGACTATACTATAACTGTTGCAGCCTGCATGAGTGTATTTGCAAGAGAAAATAAAAATAAAACTGCATCCTGTGTTGGTAATTAAATCTAATCATAAACCACTTGAGGTTTTGTGGTTCAGGAACGGTGTAGGCCAAGTGCTTAATTTCACTCCTAATTGTTAAGATCTTTTGCTGTGTCATTACTTAAATAACAAACAAAGAACAAAGAACAGCAGGGATGTATTCAGCAGTCCAATTAGAGGTGATTGCTCATTACAGTAAAAGCACAGTTCTCTGTTGAGTGCTGTTTTGTCTCATCATTGTCTATGCAAAACTAAAATAACTTTAGTCTAAGAATAGCTCAAATCAATGCATCTAATTTAATAGCTCAAATTAATGCATTTAGACCAACACTGCATTGCGTGTCTATGAGTGAAAATATCCAATCAATAAAGTAATGTTGATTTCCACAGGACTCTGTAGAAAAAGGAGTCTGTAGAAAATGGGTCTGTAATATCTAGGTCCTAATATCACGACACGACGAACAGTGCCTGAAGTAATTTCATCTTTAAACATGACGGCAGATTAAAAAATTCTCAATATGAATTCAAACTTTTTCAGTTAATGCCGCTTCAAATTGCCCACGGCTGAGACTAGGAAGAGTATTTGTAAGGTGAGGTAATAGAAGTGAGGGAAAGGAAATATTTTTATATTTTTGTATTTTAAAGGTTTTAGCGAATGCATGTGAATGTGCATATTGTTTTTGTTTCTTTCCCTCTCTCCCTCTCTTAAACAAAGGCTATCTCCTGACCTGATTAAAACCCAGAATCTGATAGATAAATCTTTATGTATTTAACCTGAGCAGCAATGAGGTCTGTGTGCCATAGATTGTCTCTGAGTCACAAGGTCAGCATTATAAAGCCCTTAAAGGACAGGCTGTATGAGCTTTAACAACCTCAGGGTTGTATAAGCCAAGTACTCAGCTGGTAGCATATTGATGCACGCTGCAAGAAACAATATTGATGCCTAAGAAAGCCTCTGTATGAATAATGAACCAAACATTCAACAAAGTAACAAGAGCACTAATGTTATCAATTCACTCTCTCTTGCTCTCTCTCTCTTTCTCTCTCCCTCCCCTATCTATCTATCTATCTATCTATCTATCTATCTATCTATCTATCTATCTATCTATCTATCTATCTATCTATCTCTTCTCACTTTGGGTTATGATTGAAAAGGTCCCAAAAAAAGATTGCCACAAGCAATAAGCGATTCTGGAAACAAGGGTTGACTAGCAACAGACTGTATTGTGTCTGAGGCAGGAGAGAATTGAGCTGGTGGGCTTGTTCTCCCTGCATCCGGTACCGGCTAATTACAGCTGATTGGCAGTGCATTCGAGAGGAAGGAGAAGAGAGGACAGAGAGCACTGGATTCCCAGCTGCAGTTGGCCAGTTGGATTTACGGTGCCAGGGGATAGTTAGCTCCTTTTAAGTCTCCTTCGTCAACAAAACACAAGCTCTTATTCACAAGGACCACAGCCTTTTCTGAATAACAAGAACATCTACACAACTATTCTTGCCTCTTCTCTTACATAGTGGTGAAAATCAGCCATCATCAAAAAACTCCTTTACAAAGTATTTTCAATATTTGTCTTGGCCCAAAGTACAGTAAGAAAGAAAGAAATTGGAGAACTCACACACACACACACACACACACACACACACTACTATGTTTCATGGTTGCAGCCTGTGCCCACTTAACACTTCTGCAGCACACAGCTGTACTGGTTTAATGATCAGCCTGATGTGCAAAGACGTAGTGACTAAGTGGCTGAATTACTGTCGGGGTATATTATTTCCCAGTCCCTCGGTTTCACTGGAAGTGTCAACACAATAGCTCAATACAAAATTGAAAATAGGCCCCAGAGATTTTCAAAAACTGTTCAAATCATTGGTTTATTTGGATTTACATTCAACACGTTTCACAGGATGTGTCAAATACTGACAACATAGTCATGCTCAATAATGGGTGCACTCTGCCATGCTTTAGAGATAAATACACCTATAGCTGTATCATGGTCATGCAATCACAATCACAATTACAATAGCGGTATATGTCTGAAGGAAAACACAAGGGCTCTTCAACTCCAGCAGTGTCCAGCCAGAACCAGAAGAGGCTCCCCTTGAAGAGTCCATCCCCAGGAGAGCAGAACCAGGGTCAACAGTCCAATTAAAGAGCTCTGAGATGCACAACCCCTGCCTCTTCACTGTGCTACATTTGAAAAAAAGAAAAACAGAATGGGCAGCAGCCTGGTTCTCTCGAAATATTAGCGGCTGCCTGATTGGTTTGATAAGAGCACGTAAATAATACCATCACTCACTCACTAAGTCTGGAGATGAAGACATGATTGTAAACAGCTATGCACCAGCATTCATCCATATACATGCACACACACAACACACACACATGCATGCATAGGTGTAAGCGTACACACACATACAGCTTGCTGTTCATATCAAGTTTGTATTCTGGGTCCTTCTGTTGTATGTAGTCAAATGACAGCCCTGCTCTGTCTGTGTCCTTTTATGTCTACTCCAACACAGTCTCATCTCCTCTCGGACACCGTTACTGACCAGCACATACAGCACAGGGTCCACCACACAGTTCAGACTGGACACAGCCAGCGTGCATGAAAAGGGGAAGTGCATGGTTTGTTCAAATTTGCAGTAACTGCCTTGGGGATCTATGTTCTTGCTGAGGTAGAAGGCTAGTGAGCGTGCTAGCAGGAGGATGTGGTATGGAGCAAAGCAGATGGAAAAGATACCAATAACCCCAAAGGAGAGAAGGCGGACCTTCCTCTTAGCCTGGGCGCTCAGGCCGGGGCTCTGGCCCACAGTGGCCAGCACCTTCCAGTAGCTCACCCCCAGCACCAGCAGGGGCAGCAGGAAGAAGAACCCCATTCTCAGCAGGTTGAACAAGGCAACCCGCCCCTGCATGGGGTAGGTCTCATAACAACGGTCATTGTTATTCATCTCATCATGGGCGTCCTTCAGATTGTCATGGACCAGCACCAGGATGTGCGACGTTATCACCACAACATAGACAGAGATGCACTGTGTCCAGGCGTAGCGTGAGGTACGGTAAGTCTTGGAGCGTAGGGGGAAGGTGACCACCAGGCAGCGGTCTACTGAGATGCAGCAGAGCAGGAGGATGCTGATGTACATGTTGGAGTAGTAGAAGAAGCCGGCTATGCTGCAAGAGACAGGACCTAACATCCAGCGGTGGTCATTGCGGTAGTAATTGATCCAAAGGGGCATGGTAAAGATGAAGAGCAGGTCGGAGAGGAGTAGGTTAAGGAGGAAGATACCCAGAACATTTTGGCTCCGCACTTGGTGGAAGATGGGGCCCATAGTCAGGACATTGAAGGTCAAACCAAAGATAAAGGCCAGGATGTACACTGACATCAGGAAGTCACTGATGGAGCTCTTTCCAATCTCCACACACATCTCTTGAGTTGAGTTAATCTGAGGTGTTGTTGTTGTTGTGAAGTTCATTGTTGCTCCAGATTTGTTTGCCATTTTCTCGGTTATAGTCCGGTTAAAGAAGTTCACCTGCAAGCATAAAATAAGTAGTTTGACATGTTGTATCAATTGGTTCAAACTAAAACTGACAGAAGTGAGATGGACCTACTCATCCCATAACCCAACATTCTTAGTGCAAATATCATACTTGGGTAAAGACTTAATTTAGAGTATTTGGACACTACTACTACTTGTAGTTTTGTGTTTTGTTACATAAGAATAGACCGTATGTATTAAGTGGTATTAAGAGAGAATGACTATTCTTGTGGTACTACCATCTTATGAGGCCCATACTGAGCAAAGCATAATATCTTAATTCATGTACAACAACAACAACTTCCTTACTTGCTATCAATAAGCACAATAATTAGGCGGTTATTGAGGGAAAACTTGAGGGAATGGCCTAGTAGAATAAGGCATTACTAAGTGCATTATAATGACTAATAAAGAGCCAATATGCTACTAATGCTAGTAAGCAACTAGTTAATGGTGACTATGTGTACCTCAATATAAAGTGTTACCCATACTTGTTGCGTCCCCCATTCTATTTCATGGTTCAGTGAGTTCAAGAGATGAAATCATCCAGCTATCCTCCCTGAAACTTTAAGTGTGATAGAGGCTTTTGGACAGGGAATTGAAGTCTCAGGCGTAGTCGTGCTCCCTGAAGGACAACATGTGCACCCAGCGGTCTAATAGGGATATAGATCACCAAAAGCTCTTTATAGACATAGATAGAGACTTTATTGTCTCAACTGCTCTGTTTGGAAAAAAAAAACATGTCATCCATTCATGGGTGCAGTAGCTGGTCTGTCCTTTTTTTTATGGAAACTGAGAGCAACAGGGAACAAATGGCTTATTTTGAGATGAATTACATGTGGAAAGTTTCGCTTCCATCCCTTCGCTGATTGAATAATTTTATGTTAATTCTGCTTTAACTTAATTCACAGTTCACAGTTATTGCACTGCATGGTCTAAGTGGAGTGGCAGGCAGGGGCAGCACAGACTATCAGTCACAAAGTGAGCATTTGCATTTTGCTGTAATCACCGCTTAATATACCCTAAACCCAATTTATCCGTGCAATATGAGTTTGTGATTCTGTGGGGACAAAACAACCCAGTGGCGGGCTCGATCATTTAATGCTAATATAAATGTATTCTCGCAAAGACTGACTGACAGGCCAAATTCAATGTGTAACAGCCAGATCAGATAGCTCTCCCAGAGAAGTGGGATTAAGATGATTACTGTGGTGTGGCTTGGAGAATGAGTAATGAGAACTTCACACATTATATGAATTTATCACATTCATTTCTTCCATGATTCAAAGTGTAGATGCGTGGTTAGAGCAATCCGCCCGTACAGCCGTGGGTGTGATACCTGTTAAACAGATATATCCTGGGTGTTAATCTGTTCACTTCTGGTTTCAACTGATCTGGGGGACGGAACGGCACATAATGGCTGTAAGGCTAAGAGAGACTGCCAGCACAGCTAAAGGTCATCACAAATTAAATTGAGACATCACATTTTGTGCCATATGGGTGCTAATAAAGTCGCCAGCTTATCTTTAATGTAGATCCCCTGAATCAAATCCTGCAAAGGTTGAATGTGATCATAATTTCTGTTTATGTAAAATGAAGAGTGCCCTGAACAGCTTTTTAGGTTTTTTTTTGTATTTTTATTGGCTTAATTTCAATCTCGCAGATTTCCACCACAGGAAATTAAACCTGCATTTTGTATCTCTAGGTCCCATTTTTCTCTATCTCAACGAGATTCTGTGATATCAGTTTCTTTTCTCTGCTTTGTTGAATCACTCAGGCTTGGCTGTGGTCTGTTGATGGAGCAGGAAACATCTAATGCCATTAACGTCTGGCCAGCGATAGGCTATCCCATCCAAATTCAATAATGGAGAAGCCATTTAGAGCATACTCTCCTCAAGTGAATAATGATTTTGTGCGTGTGTGTGCGTGTGTGTGTGTGTGTGTGTGTGTGTGTGTGTGTGTGTGTGTGTGTGTGTGTGTGTGTGTGTGTGTGTGTGTAATTTAATGGATTTTTCAAAGTTTTCAAATTATGTGGTTTGGACAGCTATACAAACTTGTCCATTAAAAGCGGTCTGTTGGGGAAAATGGTACATTTCATAAAATGATTCATAGACAGTCGGTTTGTCATCAGTCTGGCTGTTATGACTAATTGCAGATTGGTCTTCCCCTCTTACTAACAATATAACTATAAACCATCTTGAAAAGTCATGTTCCGCTTCCTCTGCTTTTGACAGTTAATTTGTGTTTTTCTTCTGGTTTCATTCATGAGTCAAATGATGTTGCTATTAACCACAAGCTTAAATAGAAGGCTACATCGAGGTGTATGTGTGCTGCCTGTCAAACCTCCTCTTCAACACACGATGAAAGATTTATGTACTGTGCTCACTCCCTAATACCAAGGCTAAGTTTCAATAGCGTCATAGCCTTCCAGTACACAGTACACAGTGAATTTTCACTGTATTTACCACAAGCTGCATTCACCTGCCTGTTGTGGAGACCACCAGTGGGTATACTGCTAAAAAACGTCAAGCCTGCTGAGAATCACAGTGGCCACAGCCACTCCAAAACATTTCTAGCCTAATTATCTTTGCAAGACTGACTTACACAGCCCTCGGCAAGCCATCTTCCCCTTGACAGCAATCCACTTGAGACAAAAGAAAGACTAGGAAAGAAATTTTGGTCCGATCAAGTTAAGGGTACCTTACCTTCATGGCACTTCACCTTTTAACCTTTCCATGGTTACATTCAGTATTTTTTTTAATAAATACTTTTTTTTTAACGTAATACAATTTTCACACTACCAGAACTGTTACTGATATGCTCTCACCTGTTATTTTTGAGAAGGGGTGTGTCTTGAATGTGAATGACGGTTGTCCAAAGTGGGTGGAAAAACTTCAGACACATTCCAGAAGTGTCTCAAGCCTGGAAGAGCTCCATCCAGAAAGCCAGAAGACGAACTTCAGACGCTGATCTTCAGAAGCTGACTTGCGGCCGAGCCAGCACTGCCCCACATGATGATGAAAATCGAATTATTACTATACAGGAGAGTTCTCAACCAGTACAGGAAACTACAGACTGCGTGTGTTTTTGTATATCTCCTCGCAGTCTAAGCGGCAGGAAGCCAAGAGAAAACCAGACAACCGCTGACGGCGAGAGAGAAAGAGATAAAGTATGTGGGGAAGATGCACGTGGGAGGAGAGCGGTTAGGTTTTGCACATGTGCATGGAGGAAGTATTGAACTCAGGGGCGGGGAGAAACTGCAGACTGTTACTTCTGCAAGACAGAAAAAAATCCCAAACACCCAATCATAGTTACGTTCACCATCACTGACAACGGAAACTCAACCACCATGATGGTATTGGTTTCAAAATTCTTTTTTGTTTTCCACACTATAATGTTAAACATAATGAAGCTCTTTCCAAACAGTTTCGTTTTATAGTTACAGCAAATATGACAACAAATATTTAAAGTATATATAAAATAATGAATATTAAAAGTAGCAAAGGAGCAAGCTACTACACACTGATCATACTCGGAAATAATGAGATCATCAGGAAGATCATTTTCTCTCTGAATCTAATGTCCTTTGACTTAAAGTTGGGCTCGGTGGTCGTCGTAGTGCAAGCCTCACTCCTTTCACCATGAAACACATGAAGATCAGGGTTAAAAAGTGAGCTGGGCTTGATTCACACATGTTGAACTCGTACCAGGCAGTGCCGCATCATCTAGATATTAGGTATTGCGACTAGAGCTGCACCCTGTCAGTTAGCATCCAAGGCTCTGTTTATGTCCATGAGAGAGAATCTGAGATCCAGACCAACAGCAACTATTCACTGATCTGTTAATCTGTTAAATAAACATTTATACTAGCCGTGAATGTTGTGTATTTTCCTATGAGCGAGAATGCATACCTGTGCCTCAATATCTGCCAGCTGTTTTAAGAGGAAGAGAGATAGTAGAGAGAGAGGGGATAGGGAAGGGAGCTCAGAGACAAGAAGAGCTTAATTCATTTTACCTATGAGAATTAAAACGATGTGCCTTTCCAGCCTCACCAGCATCTCCTCTTTAGTTCCTAGGGGTGAGTGATTGTCTCAGAGCCTCTGCAGTGGATCTTATTCATGAGGAGCAGCTGCATCTTATTAACATCTGTGCAATCTGCTTCAATGACATGTCAGGAGGTAAGGACAATCTGATGCCTAAATTTGGTAAAAATGTCAAAGATAAAGATAGTCGCAGTCATTCCTGTGTGTGTGCGTGTGTGTGTGTGTGTGTGTGCGTGTGCAGATATTACGCAATAATACTTTGTAAACACTCAATTAAAATCTGCCTGATATGTAATGTACTCCATTCCACTCCACTTGCTGGACCCAGTGAGAGTCAAACCCTTCTAACCTTGCTGTGGAACAGTACAGTCTGCTAATCTCATCAGTATCAATGGTGCATGTGCAAAAAAAACACATTTGTGTACATGCAGCAGGACAAGTTCATCTTCAGGTGAATCTATTTTATTGCTAACATGAATAAATGATAGATCATGAATTAATTTATAAGTGAAATTCCAGCCCACAGTCATCTTTCTCCACTCCTGGCACAGATCACACAGTACTCAGTACACAGGATTTCAACAAAATTAATTACTTTCTTAAACAGAACTCAAACTTCTTGTCAAAAATCTAATTTGTCGGGAGGCTCTTCAGAGGGCTGCTCTCTGTGGACTGTGGAAACCACGCTTCAGTCTTTTTTTGTGGCAATCAGCTCCCCTCAGCTGGGGCAGGATGGCTGGCTGGCTGTCACCGGCTGGGGAATGAAATCCGGGTGACGTATCTCTTCAACGTCTAACTACTAGATGTATTTATTGTGGAAATAGCTAACACTACACTGCATCTTGGTTGTTAACCTCTACAGTATACAACCAGATTGAATTTGGAGAATATTCCCTTTGTTTCAGCCCAGACTTTATTAATACATACCACTTGTAAACAACCAGAGACAAAATTGAATTGCTTCTGCCGCTTATAATCATTTGGCTTTGGGTGTATGGCTTCTCTTCCCAAGCAGAGCTACAGTACAGAACAAAAAAGACTCCCTGATTTAATAACTAAAGCAGAAGAGAGATGAGCATTGGGAGGTCTCAGAGGTTTGGATGACAAAACGGCTTTGGAAAAAGTCAGCTAGCTCTTTCTTTTTTAGGCACATACAGAAATATAACCAAGCTGGAAGACAATCTGAATCAATAAAACTTCTATCTTAAATTTTCACATCTTATTAAGTGTACTTTTTTGTCTTAATGTCAGGTTAGTTTGGATACCCATGTCCCAACAAATCTCTGTACAATTGTTGAAAAAACTCCATTGTTGAGTGAGAATGTTTGCTTGTCTGAGTGAACACTCTCTTGTTTGTGTCAGAAAAGCTGCCGTCCATGGAGGACATTTATTTTTTTTTAAATTAAATAAAACACAACAATCTATGGAGCCAGTTGCCATGGCAGCTGAAAGCTTGGGCATATTCTCATTTAAGAAGCAGCTTTCATGTCTAAAGGTCTTCACGCGTCACACAAATTGCCCACTTCTCTATTTTCAATTGGAAACTTCCATCATATGTGTGGCAGACCAGGTGCGAGGGGAGAGCACGCTGAAATGAACTGAAACCCGGACCGGGACGGGGGAGCCCGTGTTTAGTCGTGTTTTGAATTGTTTGTGAGCCTTAATAAACCTGGCGTGCCGCCCAGTACAAACTCTCCGTCTCTGCCTCTGTCTCGACCCGGTCGTAGCAAGTTGGCTACAGTACGGTTGTCTTCCTCTTCAGAAGAATTGGATGAAGAATTCTTATACAACAGCTGGATGAAGCCCAGTATCGGCATGATGACTGGTGCCAAGTACAAGTGTGATGTCCCTGTTCCTTACTAACATGAATCAGAAGCTGTATCTACCACCAGGTACTTGAAAATGTAGCTGATGGGACAAACATGCACACATCTGAAAGGAGGAGGAGAGAGAGATGGTACCATTTAACAATGGTGATGGGTGTGTATGAGGGGGAAGAGAGGTGCTCGTTCAGGCAAGACAGCTGGGTGTAGTACTCTCACCACCCATTGTAAACAATCTGCTATCTCCACCCCTTATAGACACAGGGGAATCTGTTGTGCCACTTGGTGTATGAGCTGCAATGTGTGTAAAAATTGGCTTTGTACTCAACTAGGACTAATTTGTGTATGTGTGTGTGTGTGTGTGTGTGTGTGTGTGTGTGTGTGTGTGTGTGAGTGTACACACACACATACTTAAAAGCGTCATACCTATAGCCCATGCTGTATGCATCCATATGAGGAGAGCTTGCTAGACGAGGATAAGCCACAGCGACAGTCCGTCTAAACAGTTTCAGCAGAATATTAGCAACAATCTGCTCTTTGTCAGAGAGAACCAGCACAACATTCTGTCAAACTATGAGTAGAAAAATAGCAATTGCCACAATGCAAGCGGCCCTCAGTCTTTTGATGTGTGTGTGTGTGTGTGTGTGTGTGTGTGTGTGTGTGTGTGTGTGTGTGTGTGTTTTCCACCATAGAAAATCTGAGTGAGAGCAAAGCTGGACATACTCGCTTCGTAGTGTATCATTATCATCATCCATTATCAGTAAAAGAAACAACCAAGGCAAAACAGCATATTGTTCAAGGTCTGTATTGTCTGTTACAAAGGCTAAGATCATCCTTCCATATGTTGTACATAATCTACACATAGTTGACACTACATAAACTTCAGGTTATATGTGTGTAATAGGCCATCATAACTATGTTTTATATTGTATGGAGATAAATCTACTTCACAGAAACATGCAACTTATAGACATGATGATGGTTCAGCTAGACAATAATCAAAGTTATTCCATACACTCCCCACCCCAACCTCTTCTTGCACCCCAATCCCATCCATCCATGCAATTACATTGTATGTCATAGGGAGGGAGATGCTCTACCTAATATCAACCATCAGAGAGAATAGTCATTGAAAGGAAGTGCCTGAACTATAAACTGGCATGTGTTTGATGAAGAGCTGAGTGAGAGTGGTCGACTGAGCACAACAGAAGCAGTTTTGACCATTGTGTCAAAAGCCATTGTGGCTAATGTGGTGGAAACTGTCAGGAACAGGTATAAACAAACATTTAACCTGACATTTATAAACTGGCTGGCCAAGACAGGCAATAAAGATTGCCTGCTGGAGATCAGTAATTACCAGCACTGACAAAGTCTTTTATCACTGTAAAACCCTTTATCACTGGGGAGAGAGGAGCTGGTCTTTAGTGCAGAAATGAGAGGAACTGTAATTTAAATTTCAACTCCACTTAGTCTACAAAACACACAGACACATACACACACAGGCACACACCACATTCTTATCTTAATCCCTCTTGGGGATTTGGGATTTGTTGTTCCTCCAAAAGCCCCTTGCCGTGAGTGAGGAAGAACATTCTTGAGGAACATTTTGATTTATAGTTTGACTCTAATGTAGACACTGCAGCCTCCCCAGGTCAGTTGTACACAGAATGAGGAAATAGAGAGGAGCAGTCTCTATCATGACAAGAGTTTGACGGTTTCAAAGATAAAAAGGGACCAATGAGAACAGTCGGAAAGGATGAAAAGGAGGTCGTGCTGGAATCGGATGTGTTGCTCTAAAATGAGGCATTGTCATACAGCAGAGGTTTGCTGTTTGAGTCTAAACAGCTGGACACAATTATCATTAAAACCGTATGATTCTCAGCAACACTATTTCTCTTTCAGGTTCTACATTCAACCCACCCCCACACCCACCCCCCCTAGCCAGAGTCCAAGTCTCCCTGGTCAGACTCCTGCATCTCAGAGGATGCTGACCCTCTCAGTGAGGCCTTGCATGTCTGCATCCTCCCCAGCCTCCTCTTCATCAGAGGCCGGCGCAGGTGGAGGGGGGACCAAGTGAGAAGGGTACGGAAGGGTGTGTTCACGGGCAAACATTTGCCAGCGGCTGTCGTCACTCTCGTGGGTGATGTAACGGTCGCAGAGCTTAGTCTCCAACTCTCGCAGGTCCAGCCATGTCTGATAGTCCTGAGAAATAAGAGACAGTCAGTCAGGAGCCTTAAAATTACATCATGGTCAGAATGGTTTTCAAGAGTACATCATCCAGCAATCCAGGTTTTAGGTCTTTTGTGCAGCAGGGCTGTAGTAAAGACCATCTTAGTCGAGCCCAAGTCAAGTCCAAGAACAAGTCCAGTTAAGTTCTAGTCAAGACCAGGTCCAAAGGAATAAACAGAGTCCTATTCGAGACCAAAATAGCCAATGAACTGTGTCCATATTATTGCCCACATCTTGCGTTTGCAAGAGATTGTGACTTGCTGGCTCTAGCAAAGTGTGCAGCTTGTGCTTGTGAGATCAAATGGGTTTTTTTTTGCTAACTTCCTCCATATCGAAGAATTTCCAAAGGATGCTTGGCATTCCATAGGCAGGGCCAAATCTAGGATTACATGCAGGAAATATTTTTATTTCTGATTTTTTTAGTGGAGAAAAACATACTACTTCAAAAATTCTTTGATAGGCATAAAAACGTCAAGTCAAAGACAAGACGAGACCAAGACAAGCCCGAGACAATTGAAGAGTGGTCTTGAGACTGGACTGGACTACAGCCTTGCCTTTGTGTGTGTGTCTGTGTGTGTCTGCGTGTGTGTGTCTGTGTGTGTGTGTGTGTGTGTGTGAGTGCATGTGTGTGCTACCTGTAAGTAGGCGTGACTGAGACTCTTGTCCACACTGTAGCGTTTCCTCATCTTGACTTGAAGCAGGTTGTTGATCAAGTCGATCGCTGGCAACACAAAAGCATACAGATCAGTCATTAACCAATAAAACAATATACATGTGTAAATGCTGATGATGTGAAGCCATGCAACAATAATACAGTATAATATAATATATGGTATATATTGGTCATGGTATATTGAAACCCTGTTCAGGGTTTATCAGTTAATCGTCCATTCCCCCCCTCTACTCTACGTCTATCTACGGCTCCTTCCTC
This sequence comes from Hoplostethus mediterraneus, assembly GCA_034670385.1. NCBI lineage: Eukaryota > Metazoa > Chordata > Actinopteri > Trachichthyiformes > Trachichthyidae > Hoplostethus > Hoplostethus mediterraneus. Next base: position 532,402 of record JAXDDW010000187.1, read on the forward strand.
TCCTGTGTTTACCATCGCTGGAGATCTGTTTCCACGGGTTGGGCGGGTACATGAAGGTTGCGTTGTGGATTTGGTCGTTGATGTCTTCATCCTCATTGAATGGGAATGTCCCGCTGAGGCTGACGTACATAATGACTCCCACTGACCACATGTCCAGCGAGCGGTTATAGCCCTGGTTCAACAGGACCTCCGGGGCCAGGTAGGCCGGGGTGCCGACCACCGAGCGGCGGAACGACTTCTCGCCGATGATACGGGCAAAGCCAAAATCACACAGCTTCACCTAGACAGAGTGAGAGGAGGCGGTGAGAAAGGGTGGGCTCGTTTGGGTGTGAAGTTGAGTGCATGATCAAAGAAAGGTGTGATGAGAGATGTGGTGAAATACCGAGAGAGCACTGGGGGAATGAATGAGATAAGTACAGGATGCACAGGGTGAGGCAAATGTGATTCGAGAGAAGATGGAGTGAAAAATTGCACTTAAAGTATTCAGACTTAGTGTGAAGAAACTTGAGTGGTGAGTGTGTGTGTGTGTGTGTGTGTGTGTGTGTGTGTGTGTGTGTGTGTGTGTGTGTGTGTGTGTGTGTGTGTGTGTACCTGAGGGAAGGGTTCTGCAGAGGCGAGCAGCACATTTTCTGGTTTCAGATCACAGTGAACAATATTCTTAAAGTGCAGGTGTCGCAGAGCTGCTAGAATCTACATACACACACACACACACACACACACACACACACACACACACACACACACACACACACACACACAGGATATGAGTTAGACTCTGCAAACAAAACCACATACAAACAGGTACTCAAAACTCAAAACTTGTGACACAATGATGACGTTTTGAAACCTATCACTTGTACTTTATCAGGTGAAAACCAAACAGAAAACAGGACATGACGATCATATATTTTTTCAGCGATGAGTGACACACACAAGAGCAATGATGCCCACAGACTTCCTTCCTGTTCCTGCGTCAGGGCGCATATACACACCTGTGTGATGAGGAACTTGGTGAGCCTCTCGGGCAGCCTGCCTTTCTCACTGGAGAGGATCATCTCCAGCATGTCGCCGTGCAGCTTCTCCATCACCACAAACACTTTCTCTGGGGTCTCAAACATGCACTCCAGGTTCACAATGCCCAGATGACACAAGCTCTGTGGGAGGGATTTGGAGAAGGAAGAAGGGGGAGAGGGGGAGAAGGAGAAAGGGTATTGCAGTGAGGGAGAAAAGATAGGTAGAGAGATGGACGATATTGAAATTGGGATGTGTTTGGAAAAGGCGTGAGAAAGGCATGCATGGGATGAAATGAATGAGGAAGAGAGATTGACAGAGTGAAAGTGAAAAATGAAAGAGCAGAACAGAATCAGACAGAGGATGAAGAGGGAGGAAGAGAAACAGAACAGAGGGGAAGTGACAGAAACCACAGAAGTGAGAACGTGAGAAGCACAAAAGAAAAATAGATTATTAAATTATTATGCCAAGAAAAAACCACAAAATGGGGTCAAAAAGGTTGCAGTCGCTTTCGTTTTTTCAAATCACATTCACACTGTTCAGACGGACATCACTCTTGCTTTGAACTCATTTGTGTTGTAACAGGGTCAGTGTGGCAGTGTGCCCTCAGTCTGACAAGCCAAGTGAATAACTGCTGAACTCAACGCCCTTAAGGCAGAAGACTAGTCCTACAGGGTACAGCATGGTAAACAGTATAGGTACTGCACGTTGAGGGACTACCTCTGTCTCCATCTGCTGGTGGGGAATATAGTGCACATAAGCACAAAAGTGAGCCTACATTGACATGAGATGCCTCGTGCTCATAAAAAGCATCAAAATAAAATAAGAAGTGTAATTATGAGAACAAAATAACCTGTTGTAATGCCAATGTTGTTGATAGACTGTTGATATTATGTGTGTATGAAATATATACTATACACATGAGGTTGGTGAGTAAGGTGAAGAGAAACGTCTATTCCACCATCTATGCGGTATGTGTGTTTACCTGCAGTATGGCCACCTCGTTCCTCAGCTGGCTCTCCTGCTTGGTGGGGAAGCGCAGCTTGTCGATCACCTTGACTGCCACGTCCCGTCCTGTCTTTCGGTGCTTACCTGATAGGGAGGGATGGAGAGAGGGAAAGGTCAGTGGCAAATAAAAGGGAACCATCACTCATACATGTGCATCGTCACAACATGCACACTCACGGCCCTGTTTTCTGGGGTTTGTGATGTACTTGTTCTGTCTTGTGTTTCTATTATTCTTGTGTTTTTGTGTGTCTAGTCCCTTGTTACCTACAGCACTATAACCTGTATGTTAAAAGCACTATAAATAAACTTGACTTGACATATAACGATTTAAAGCTCAAACAGCAATACTACATACCTCCATACACCACTCCAAATTGGCCAGATCCCAGGACTTCATCTGCAAAAATTTGGTACACCATTCCAATATCCTATAGGAGACATATACAATATACAATCATCATCATCATCCTCAATGTCATCAACTTACACTTTACTTACAACTTACACTAATTCATGAAGAAATGGAGGAAAAAAAACGTACCACATTCTCTTGGATCTGACTGTTGGACACAGAAATGCTGACGGAGGCTTGTCCTGAAAGTACAGCACCAACATGCAGCTTATATTATGGCGAGTTCTACATCTTGTGTTATTCAGCACATGTCGTCTACTATATCCTTCAACTCAAACATATTCCATTCTTTATAGTATTGAGAAAACATTGAGAGAACTTTACTCAACCTTTGACCTTCGAGACATCAAACTGACGCATCTATCTACAAACCTCAAGCTGCAACGTAACTTGAAATAACATAATAAATGAAACACACATCGACTATATTTGTGTCTACTCTCTCAACTTACTGTGAGGTGTGTTCCCCTCGGCCGGGGGTGCGTCCTGGAAGATGACGGGCATGAGGGCCTGGCGAATGACGCTCTCCCATGCCTTGGCCACTTCGCGCCCCACGCCGCTGTTGGGCGCCACGTTGCTGGGGGAGGGAGGAGTCGGGGGAAGGCCCTGGGGGTTGTTGGGGGACAGGGAGGGGACGGTGTTGGGGTCCTCCCCTACAAAGTAGCGCATGGTGCCTGTGATGAGCTCAAAGCAATGGGGGCTGGTACCTGGGGGGACAAGGGTGAAGTCGCCAGCAGCGCGCACCTCCAGAATCTCGGACAGAGGGATTTCCTGCGGGAGGGGTGGGAAAGCAATGAGAACTGCTGCAAATCTGTAGATCATGCCAATGCCAATTTATGGAGTTCTATTTCACAGTATTGATTTTACCATCTCATGTCATAGCATGCTGTACAATGACACATGCTGCAAGCTTTACTTACCTTGTAGTACTTGTTGGAGGTGTTGTTCTGGAAAAGGATGATGCACTTACAGTCCAGACGCCAGTAGTGCCTCTTTCTCTGTTGGTGGGTGAGGGGGTGAGGGGCAACAAGGGGCGAGGCGTGATATTGAGGGAGGGATGGAGAGATGGGGGGGGGAGAGGACAGAGGATGAGGAATAGGGAACGGATTGAGGGCATAGTTCAGGTGTCAACATGGATTCATTTCAGACGTTGGGACGAGATCCAGAGAAGAGCGGTCAGGTGAGAAGAAGGCTGAGCAGGAGCACAAGCTGTTAAGATGAGAATCAAGAGAAGGTGGGAACAAGGAGGAAGGGGAAACAGACAGAGCGTTAGTTAGGACAGACCAAGAAAGGGAAAACAAGCAAGAACCAGACTAGGGAGGCAGAGCTTCCTAGGGGTGAGGTCAAGCAAAACAGAACGATTTAGAGCGAAAGTGGGCTTTTAGTTTGAAGTCACCACGCATCCCCAGAGTGCCGTTACGTTTCAGGGAGAGTCAGACACATCGCGTCTTCAAGCTTCACACATTCTTTGGGAGACAAGTGCTCACATTGCCACACATACACATACATACAAACAGAAAAGATAAAAGGAAGGAAGAAAGTGCAGGCAGAGACAAAATCATCAAGGTCACAGATATTCAGGTAAAATAAAGTGACAAATAAGCTGGTGAGGAAGTGGTGGACAGAGAAGGTAAAATGACTGATGGCTCTATATCTCTGTGTCATTGGAGAGTAAACAAAACTAACTGGGTTCAATGAGTCATAGAAAAGAAAAATGCAAGAAGAATACAAAACAGAGGTGTTCATGCCTGTCTGAAGATCAGCATCTAGACCTCCCCATTTCCAAAGATTTTCTCTCACGGAGAATGACAGAGGTTTTCTTATTCCAAAAGGGGCAGGGTGAGATACCCCGACAGAGAGTAGCGTGGTGGATTGTGGGTAGTGTTTTTACCAGTGTGTCCTTATTGCTGTAGTGAACCATCCACCCCTCTTTGATCGACGTACTAGAGCGGCGGGTCGTCTGTCTCACCGACTGCACCACCCTCATCAACGGGATGTAAACACTGCGAGAAAGAGAGGAGTCAGGGTGTGTGTTTGCGCATAGATGTATGTTCACGTGTTGTGTGTGCGCATGTTGCGCGGGTGCATGTATATTTGCAACGTGGCCTAATGAAAAATCGCTATAAAATTCTCAATATACTCAATTACGGTCATTCACAGTATTTAATGGTTTTGCGGGTGTGTCTTACCTCTGGTCCCCGTTGGCTCCGTCCTGGTTGCTGTCAGGAGAGAAGGACCCAGGGATGCTGCAGGCCTCGTCCGAGTCGTCTATAGAAGACTTGTCCGAGGCGTCATACTCACTGCTGTAGTCCATGGGCACTTCAGGGTCTACACTGGGACTCAACATGTCTAGGGCAGAGAGAGGGGAGCGAGGAAAGGAGGAGTTGAGTGCAGCATGATTCATTCCTACTACTTGCTACTGCTATGACTACTGAAGACTATTAGTTGGAGGAATAACCACTAATGTATTACACGACATGCATTCATACAGGGTGTGTAAGTAGGGACAACACTTACCGCTATTACTTCTGTTGTCTGAGAAGATAAAAAAGTGTGAGTTGCCAGTAAGTTTCAGTCTTGTTAAATGATGGGTTATAACACGTGAGCTTATGAACACACAACATACTACTGACGATGAAAACATGCAGTTTTGTCATGCAGGGTTAACAGTCGTGCACACACTGAAATGATGACAGATTCATTATCTCCTCCTACCTCCGATGGTCTCCCCGAGGCAGTCGTTGGGAACCTTGTACACACAGCGTTTATGGCAGTTGAACTTGCAGTCTGAGAAAGATGAACCACAATTCATCCGGACTCCGTTAAGACATGCATTCTGATTCATTTAGCTAATGTTTGGTATTATATCGGGCATCATATTGAACAGTTGAACCCATTCCCCACCTTTGCACTGCAGGCCCTGTCTGAACAGCCCTCGAAGAAGCCTCTTGCAGTACTGGCACACCGTAGGCCGCGTGTAGGAGTGGACGGCGAATGTGTGCGGCACCTTCACCTTGCTCATCAGGATCTTGTCCAGATGAACTGGTCGGCCCGTGTAGAAGCGCCGGGCTTCGCTGGGGGTTCGTGGCTAGCAGGACAGAGAGGAAACAAAACAAAAAACAAAAAAAAGAGCAGAACTAAATTGAAGGATTTGTAAATAAACTAGGAGCTCCAGTTGGTAATAAAAAGGTGGGTAAACTTATATATAATTCCCAGACAGGTTTGTGAGAGTGGACCAGTGTGTGTGTGAGTGAATGAATATACCAGTACCATCTGTGTGTGTGAGCGGATGAGGCTGGTGTCCTCTGCGCAGGTGGAGGATGTCCCTACACTGCTTAGCGAGTCGGTGGTGGAGAGACGCAGGGACTGGCTGCTGGTCAGGGACGTGGTGGACAGGCGCCGCTTACGAGCTCCACTACAGTTGTTTGGGATGCTGAACGCACAGCGCTTGTGGTAGTTCAGTCCACAACCTGCAGGGGGAGACATGGAACCAGGAACGAGAGAGAGAGAGAGAGAGACACACAGAGAGAGAGAGATAGAGAGAGATCACAAGGTAGTGAGTGTCACAATTAATTTCTCTTTCAGCTAGAGCACAGTAAATAAATTCCCAGAACACATCACAACATCACGAACCAATCATTCACACTTCTCTCTCATCTCCCTCCCTTTCTCACCGTCACATTTGAGCCCTTGTCTGACCAGTCCGAAGAGCATCTCTCCACAGTGGTCGCAGAAGGCCGGGGCGCGGTACGAGTGCACGTTTAGTGCATGGGGCCGGATCTGGAAGTCTTCAAAAGTGGCCGCCGCTACACAACAGATAACAGAGATCATGGTCACACTGGGCGTCAACAAACTGTCAGTAAACAGGGAAACCATTTAAGAGAGGACACCCTAATCGAACAGAATAAAGGATGGAGCAGGAGGCTGAAATAAGGAGACGAGAGGATATGGAGCAGCTACCTACCGGAGAGCACCACCTCCACCAGATCTCCCTCCTGGATGTCACTGGCAGCTTTAACCAGCTGGAGGATGTTGTTGGTGGATGTATCATGCTTGAACAGCAAGATCTTGTCATACATGCCATAGAAGCCACACTCTGGGAACTAAAACATAAACGAGAGAGAGAGAGGGAGATGGGAGGGTAGGTTAGGAACAGGATACACAGAAAGTTTCATTCTCTACATCGGAGAGAGAGGCTCTTTCCCCCTACTCCCTGTAATTTCATGAAGGGCTTTACATCAATTAGCTACGATGACAAGCTGGAAAAACAGCCATGCATATTGTGATATGTACAGCCTGCCAGGTGTCGCAATCAAATCAACAGTCCGGCTTCTGTTGACGACGTCAGAAAACGCTTCAGTGCAAATAAAAGAGCGAACACAAAATTAGAAACAACCAGCTGTAACCGCAAAAAAAACAAGCCACCTGAATGGAATGGAACACACACACACACACAGACACACAAAATACACACACACACACACACACACACATTCATATCCACATAGAAGAAGCAATACTGGCTGAATTCCAAAAATCGAGCAATACTAAATTTACTCAGTTAATGTGGAAAGTGAGACAAAAGAGAAACATTATATCCTGTCCTCCTGTCAGTCACATACAAACACACACAACACACACACAACACACACAGGTGTTTCCGTGAAGGCTTTCCAGAGATATGAGATATGAGGGTGCCAGTCAGAAGTCAGCAGAGCGAAGGAGGCTGTCATAGGGAAACCCTGCTCTCCTGAATAGTTAATACTGTCTGGTTCACTTCAGTGGCCACACCACACAGGACACCACAGGGACACACCGGACGGCACAGCATGAGAGAGAGAGAGAGAGGGAGACAGAGAGAGAGAATGGGAGAAAAAGAGAGAGAGAGAGAGAGAGAGAGAGGTCTTACTCATCCGCCCACCCACCCCACCCACGCACACTCTCGTGTTCTTGTTTTTCCCTTGGCGGACTCAGGATTCACCATCTGGCAAGGCTCTACACACTTACAGGAAGGGGAACCCTGGTCTCCACCTTGGAACGACACAACAACACAACACACACACACACACACACACACATACACATACTCTCAGTTCCCAGCAGGCAATCCACATCACCACCTCTGAAGTCCAGGCCTGGCTTGTACTGCTGCCAAGCTACACAGTGAGTCCGTCACACCCCGGGACTGGGCTACTGCCACTCACCAGACATCATCATCATCATCATCATCATCATCATCAAGACACAGAGAGCAGAGAGTGGAGTTTCTCAAAAAGTAGATCCTTTGCCTATTTATCTACCTTTAGATCCCCACAGAGCTCCACACACTTTTCTAAACCGGGGTTTCTCACAGGCAAGACAAATGAAGCAAGACACAGACACACGGTTACCCAAGATGAGGACGGTTGTGAGTTATCACATTGCGGTGGGATACAGATCCTGGTTAGGGTAAGGAGTGTGGACTAAGGTTAGATTAGCAAACCAATATCGTGTAACAATATTGATAAGAATTTTATTTTTAAGTTTCTAAGACAAAGTTTCCAAATACATTCACAATCAAAACAAACGAAAGACAGAAACTGGGCTACACAAGAAAAGAAGAGGACAGCGGCAAATACAATACGAGTTGAGGGCAATATAGTGGAACAATAGTAATAAGGTGTTATAGTAATAGCTTCATTTGTGTAACACCCTTGGTTTGGTCTGCCAAACCACTAATGCTGCTGCTGAGCCGACACTAAACAACCTAGTCCGTCCTTACTGCCGACCACAACGCTGCCAGACTGCTACCAATAATGTCTGTGACGAAGCGAGGGTGAATTAAATGAGATCCTAATCAGAAGAGGCTCCAAGCTTTCCCACCTCCAGACTCCAAACCCACATGTTATGCGACTGAACCGAGTCCTGTAATATCTGTGCGCATCAGTGGCTGGGATTGGAATCGGACCCGCCGCTGCCGCTAGCAATCAGCAACACCCGCAGAACCCAGATCAGAGAGACGACCGGCTCTGCCCGGACCCACAGACAAACCCTCAGCCTAACTCTATTTATTTGCCTCAGACTCATGCCTGCCGCCAGCCAGCGACTGACGACGGTTCACTCACGCAGAGCAACTCAAGAAGAAGACTCGTCATATTATCCTGCCCCTGCCATCCAAAACATACATAATGCACCAACCATAACTGCAGTTGCCGCGACTGTACAGACCACAAGTCTTTACAGGCCTACTGAAGAGCATAATACCCAAAACCACAGAGCGCGTTGCCATTTTCTTCTCTCTCACCATTCCAGTTTCCCCTGAAAGCACAGGGTAGAAAGTACACAAAGTCAACACACCGCTCTGTCACTATGACAACACAGTGATGAATTATTTTCTTTGTATTGGTATCATCACATAATCACCGTATATGTACTGTATGTGTATATGTACGCTACATAATCTTTCTATGTAGGTGCAGGTTATAGGAGTATTGCTGTAAGAGTGTGTGTGTGTGTGTGTGCAGTCTGTGGACAATGAGCCTGGTGTGTTATCATATGTACTGTAGCATAGTGTAGTGTGGTTTGCCTGGAGACAGGGCTGTGTCCCTAGCCAGGCTTCTTTGGGTTACCAGGGATCAGGTTCCCTGCATTGCCTACGCTGTTGCTGTTGCTCTTCAGGCCAATGAAGCCATCATGAGTGAAATGAATTATGGACTAGGCCCTACCTTCTCCACCCCACTCCCATTTTTCCCCATCTCCCTCTCCAGTGCCTTGTTTATCCCTCTCTCCTTACCTGTTTCCATCCTGCTCTCTTCCCATTCCTCATCCTACTACCTCCTTTCTCAGTTATCTTTCTCTTGTCTGTTTGTATCGTCTGTTTCTTCATGTTGTGTTGTCAATCCTGAAAATGAGCAAGGCAGGGAGAGACCCAGAATGAGCTCTACCAGACAGTAACATTGCGTTCAATGAGGTCCACTCCCTCTCTTGCAAACTTATGTAATGCTGGTGCTGGCGAGCAGCTCTCGGCCTGGCTAATGACTCCACTAACCTACTTTCTTCATCAGTTTGATGTTGTGCTCTGTTCTGGACATGGTAACATGATCTTCCATCTAACTAGACGGGTTGAAGAGAACGACAATCTAGAAATCTACACTGCAAAATGAGAGAAAGAGATTATTCAAGGTTCTCTCTCTGTTTCTCTTTCTCCTCGATAAAGGCCCAGTCCTTATCTTTGACTTTGAAAGGCAAAAGTGAGCCAACTATCCAAGGTCACTGTCGATGCAGCCCTCACCACCAACATCCTCAACAACGGCAACATTCACTTTCTGTGGGTGTGGGTCTTCGGTCGCGTCTGTCAGTAAGGGCAAACAGCTTTATCTAACGCTGTGCATATTGCTAAATCAGCCGTCACACACTCCTGTTCTCTTTCACACACAGAGATCAAAACACAAGCACTCAAAACAGGCACAATAAGTGACTTGGCACTGTGTGTACACCCAGCGCTTACACACACAAAACTTCATTCTCATCATATCAGAAGGTTGTCATGGAACAAGCCCATTGAGAGTGAAATTGGAGCTCGAAGAACACTGTATTCACACACACACACACACACACACACACACACACACACACACACACACACACACACACACACACACAGTCGATGATGTCACACCGCCTCTTGTCGTTTCCTCTCTTCTGTGCTGCTTTTTTACTCTGTTGGTTTATTTATTTCCGTATTGTCTAACTCACCCGCTGGTCATATGATGACATGCCAATGACACAATTCTGCCTTTCTCTAGTTTATTCAATTATCAAGCATTCTGAGAAATCAACATGATTAGAGGTTTTATTAAGTTATACAAAATCAACACACAGGGTAAGGAAATCACCACAATGACAACACAAAATGGTTCATTGTGTATGTGTAGACAGCAGGTATATGAGTAAGTATTTCTAATGTAGGCACCTCAGCAATCAACATCCTTAAAACAGTTCAGCAATAGTAAAACACGCAAGTAGCAGCAGCGATATCCAGTTCCGTAGTGCAGTTTCAACCTTGAGGGCCTATCAAGCAACATAAAAGCAGTACTTCTATATATAGAGCGTCTTTCTATACAGACGCTCTATGTGTAGAGTACAGAGGCGTCTGCTTCTGCTTTTTATTGTACCCATCACTTCCCCTCCAGCAGCGCAGCGTGACCCACCTTAGACCGCCAAGCCACAGAAACACACCAGCACAAAAGGTAACACTTATCAGGCTTTGCAGTACCTGTTCCAAAGATAGGCCTCTAAAGATTCATTGTTGGTGTTATGGCAGGAGTACGTTTATTCACGCCGTAGTTAAAAGTTCATTCATCATTACTTAATGCATTTACTAACATTTGTTAGGGGAACCTTATTATAACACACACACACACGATCAGGTTAATGCCAGAACGTCACTGAAGGCTATAACTCTATAACTATAACATACTCCAATGACAGGTCAGATGGCCAATAATTATTGATGTTTAATGACTGACTGATGTCATGGTTGTCATAAGGGAATATTTATGCAACCTTGTGGAAATCATTTGTTTTAACTTGCAGTTCCAAAATCCATTTGGCACAAACTTATACTCCTCTGTGATGTCATAAATGAGGGACCCATATCTGTGAAGGAACAATGGTTATCTTTCGTTATCATAAACGATTAGTTATTATCAGCTTTATCCTTTCATCCAAGAGAGGGAGCAATGGTTTGTCTGACCTCAAAATAAGAGGGGGTGGCTAAGTTGGGATGTCTGTAACTACCCAAACAAGGTCTCCATAAACTAACACAGAAAGGACTCCCCATCCTTGAGCCAGGAGGGCTCTTCTCCCCACCGTACAGACAGAGAAACCTTGAGCTTTTCAGAGGTGTGGTGTGATGTGGGCCTGCAGAGGAAGTGTCCCTTCATGTTAGCCAGATAACAGGCAGATAACAGCACACACACACACACACACACACACACACACACACACACACACACACACGCGCAGTGAAACACATAACGTCATGTAAAAAACCCTGATGGAAACTTTAGTTCAACAATGCAGGTTTGTCGGTTCATTCAGTTGACATCCATCCACCCCGTCTAATCCTGACTTTCCCCATGACTTGGGGAAATCACATCTCTGTAACATGGTAGGATACTTTTAGAGTTACATTAATGGAAGAGCTGAACTGCCACCGCTTGGGGAAATTCCCTGAATAGCCTGTTCTGAGGGATAGTTATTTGATATCTTAGGGGCGACAACAAAGGGTATTCGGACTGAAATGGAATAAAGAATTGTTCTCTGTCTGCTTTTTACTTTGTAAAAAATTGTATATATTGTATGCCATATAACATCTGTTTTAAAATCACTCTTTTTTAATAGCAATGGAGATTGATCAGAGAGAGGAGAGGAGAGAGGGCAGGAGCTGTACTTCAACCAGTACAGTGCAGTAAAAGAACACTGCAGTTCTGCACTAGTCGAATCAATCGGGCCAAACTCACATGGAGACAACTTAAACACATCATCAACAACTGAGAATCGGAGTGGCAGTAATACAAGCCTGTGCATCACACAGTCGATTTTATATGACACTACACGCAGGGCATTATAAACAGTGTAAACTCCACAGCCGTACATGGCCCTCCAAGCCTATGTGTTTCTGTAACAGAAGCTGGTTATCACAACAGGAACCTGATCCAGCCATATTATAGGGAAGAGGAAACACACTGCATCCCTTCAAACAACAGACATTGTTTAAACACCCACGTCTTACTGTGTAACCAAACATACAGCCTCCTGCCCATAGGCACGCGTACACACAAACACACAAGCACGCGCACTTTTAACGGACACAATGATGGCTTGTGATGTGCCTTAGTGTGTGTGTGTGTGTGAGAATGTGTGTATTTACAACCAACAGGACCACAACACCCCTTGTCCTTGTTTCAGGAAGGATTTAGCCTGTACGGCACGGGACTCAGAAGGACGCACCCCGCCTCCCTGACAGCGATGAGGTGTTTAATGAGATGTAGCTGTGGCGACGGGCGTGTAAAGACGTCAACGATCTGCCCTCGTTAGCTCCTGACAACAACTTGGCTCGACGCGGGAATTTCTCCTTTTGTGCTGACAGTGTTAGCAATGGAACAAACGCACTACTGACCCGGGGATCTATTTTTAAGCCCAGTGAGGTCACACAGTGACGGAGGGAGGGGGCAGATGACAAAAAACACCGTCCCTGCCCTATTCTGCGCACTCCAATCAGCACCTGTCACACGCTGGAAACAAAAGAGAGAGAATATGAACTGTTGTTTAGATCACAGGCGTGAGTGACAGCTCTTTGCCAAGAGGGAAAGGAATAATGTAATACTCATGACGTCAGCAAACCACCAGGCTCGGCTTACTTACGAGGATGAATAAACAAGAAAAAAAAAGGGAATACAAAGAGCGTGACGAATGAAGGGCTAGGTTAGTTGGGTGACGTAGTATACCATGTCACTCTCGATGAAATGCACCATATCGTATTCCCGTGGTTGATAGTAACAATCTCGCTTTGTTAGTTTGTACCTTCCATAAACAGTAACTTCGTGCTGTAAGATGAAAGCATCTCTCTTTAGGGGTTACTGCTGCTGCTCAGTTTGGAGCCTTCCTGTTTGTGTCAGTACAGCATTCCCCTGTGACCTCACTATGAGCCTTCCCGTGCGCGCACACACACACACACACACACACACACACACGCGCGCGCACACGCACACACTCAAACACACAGGAAGAGCACCTGAATGACTGCATACACACATGGTTGTAGGTTCAAAGTGAATTTAAAGCATGTATAGGAGGGTATAGATAACTAATGGCATTGATGAGAATTCATGTATTCATTCTATTGGAAATTGCAAGGGCGTATTAAAAAAAAATACAAAATCAGCTATATAGGTGGCCTGTATGTTGAGATTAAAGAAAAGGCTGCATCTCAACACATAGCACACTTCAACCACACTTCAATCAACCTCAACACTTAGATAAGTCCACAGCCTGCACTAACCCTTCTAACATTGCTCTTGCACGTTGCATTGCCTGGTATGTAAAGGCAAATTTATACCATTGTAGCTTTTCATGTTCTTAGTGATGACCCTGGCCACGAACATTTTGCTTTCATGTTTCCCCCTGAATCATTTGTGTGTGTGTGTGTGTGTGTGTGTGTGTGCTGCTCATCCTGGGGATCAGAGACATAACCAGGTTTACATTCCTGACCTGCTAGCGTCTGCATACCAGAGATAACTGTGTAAACCTGAGAGACTGGAGGGGGGAGTAGCATGACTGGTGACACACATTTACACACACAATGAAACGTAGATGTGCATACCCAAAAGAACTACTAACACAAACACACACACGACACACATACATGGTTAAAGGGTTTCCGATGGAAAACACCATCAGGCACATAGCCTGAAGGCATGTAAACAGCCTGCAGGACATAGCGTGCACCAATTCTCTCACACACAAATAACCATGGTTACACACACACACACACACACACACACACACACACACACACACACACACACACACACACACACACACACACACACACACACACACACACACACACAAGCGTTCACAGAAGTTTACTGAAAGCAAATAGTGGGATCTTGAAAAACAAGCACCTATCCCTACATAGAAAGAGAAGAGGAGAGAAAGAGCAGAGATACTATCTAGATCAAGGAGAGACAAATCTATACACAAAAACATGCACACATCAACACACTGTCACACACACATGCCAACGCGCACACACACACACACACACACACACACACACACACACACACACACACACACACACACACACACACACACACACACACACACACACATTCTCTCTCGTGACCTGGGACATGGTAAACCACTACGAGGCTGATGAGGCGACCTGACAGAGAGGAAAGAGAGAGAAACCATGGAGGGATGGAAAGTAAAATAGAGTGAGTGCAGAGAGAAAGTGAGAGAGAAGTGTAGCGCACAGAGAATGGAGGGAAAAAAACAAAAAAGGTGTGTTAGGTACAACATGGCAGGGGGACAGAGAAGGAGAAAAACATGCTTTATGAAAGGCTGAATGAAATATGTGTGTATTTCACAGTCCTGCGTGCCTATATGGCTGTGCACTTAAGAGTACGTAGAATATGTGTGTGTGTGTGTGTGTGTGTGTGTGTGTGTGTGTGTGTGTGTGTGTGTGTGTGTGTGTGCGTTTATGCAGTTAGTTGGTGGAAGAGGCTTAGTCTCGGGCAGGGGCACAGGGACAAAGCGTCTCATTCTGTTCCAAGCATCCAGGAGGACGGGTGGGTGGATGGGTGGGTGGGGGGGGGGGGGTAACATGAGAGCCGTGGCCAGGCAAGAGAGAGGGGTCTGGGGATAAAGGAGCCACGCACTGCTGCTCTGAACCAGCCTTTGTTGGTAGTTGGCCCTACCTCCATCTACCTCTACCTCTACCTCTCTCTCTTTTTCCATTTCTCCCCCCCCCCCCTCCCTCTCCCTCTCCCTCTCCTTTGCTTGGTTCTGGGCAGGTAAGCCGATAGGAACCCTGGATCCAATTCACTCTCTGGGCAGTGAACAACCCATTGATTCACGACGAGGGGGGAGAGAAGGAAAGGGAACATTCAATTAAGAAGAGAAAGCAAGTCTGGGCGAAGAGCGGAGGACAAAATAAAGACGAGTGGAAAGAAAATGAGGGATGGGAGGAGTGGGAGCGCTGGTGGTGAAACTAAACTACACGAAATTCAGGATGATCTTTTTCTAATCATCATCTAAACTTTCACTCTGCAGAAAACATCTTAACACGTCGTTTAGTCTCCAGAAATTGTATTTTTCTTAAAACAAGTGAGAAATTCTGCCACTTGGGTGAGATAAACTACTTCTTTCTACTTGTTGCCTTATTTTTTAAGAACTTTTGTTTGCAGGGCCACCATTTCTGTATTCTTTGTGAATTCATCAGAAGGCAGTTTCACTTTGGTAAACCAGACTGTGAATATCTTGAAACAAGGTGCATCACAGAATGACACTTCTTGAATTCTTAAATTGTGAAATTTGTGAATTTCTCCCCCTATTGGGAGATCAAACAAACAAACTTAATATTAAATATATTAAACACACAAGAGGACCACAACACACATATTGTTCCATGAGATGGTGTTTGCATTCTCCATGTGTCATGGAGACACAACACACACACACACACACAAAGAAATTGCATGCTGAGCACTACAATAGGCACATTACTGCATCCTGAGTCATCTCCTTTTCTTTTATGTCTGTCCCCGCTCCTCTCCATATGCTGTTGCTTCTTTCCCTCTTTCTTCTCTCTTTCTCATCACTCTCTTTCCTCTCCTCTCCTATCCTCTTCTCCTTTGCAGGGCATGGTATGAGATTCTATTGGAGAGAAAGAGAGCGAGAGAAAGAGCTGGAGGCTACAGATTGAACTCTAGTCATATGACGAACGTGTGGTCGTGTTCATGGTGCTAAGTCGCTCTCCCTCTACTCTCAGCAAAATCGCCCTTGAACATCATGAATCTGATTCCCCCTTAAAACAGTATACTAAAAAGTGTCTCTTTTCTCTATTTGCATGCACACACACACACACACACACACACACACACACACAGCGCCAGCCTGTAGTATGCCGTCCTAGCCAAAGTAGAAAAATGCCTCCCCTTACTCGTGATAATTACAGCCGATTACCGCGGTTTATAATGATGCTGACATTTAGCAGCATTTTAAAAGTGGTTGGTTTACCCACATGGGATTCATGTATGCATGCTTTCATTTACACATTTTATACACATAATATCCATAACACAGCCGTCCTATTCTGCATGCACACCACTACACAGAGGGACGGTGGTCGGTCGCTGCCAACCTCCGCTGCCCTGGGTCCTAGTGCTGCACCATGTGGTCGCAAAAGAGCCACACATTAGGCCACAGGGCTCCATTTGATGAGAATGTGTCCCATATCAGAAGATTTTGTTGTTGTTGACTGAGCGTTGAGTAGTGAGGGATATAATAGTGGTGAGGGTGAAATCTATGTTTAGAATACCCTCATTTTGCCGGGGACCCCCTGGACCTCCCTCAAGGACCCAGACATGGAGAACCCCTGGCCTAACTCCGCCTAACGGACCGGGTGTGCACACACATTATTTTCCCCTCGGTTCTGCCCATTGCCAGCGTCCTGTCCTTAGTGCTGATGTCATGTGTTTACCTATTGAGGTAAGGCTGTGTCTTGCCCACTTTCACAATTGACTCTCCCCTGCAGACACACACACACACACACACACACACACCACAATGATTGCTTGTGATGTGCCTGGGCCGCATTAGCCCATTAGCGCCCCATACCAGCCCACCCCACACCGTCAACCCTCACACTGACCCCATTGTCTGCCCTCTCCCCCCCCCGAAAAAGCTCTCTGGCTCATTTCAAACACATAGCAGCACCGCCACCACACCCTCTACACTTTCATGCCTTTCAGTTTCTGTAGCTGTGTTTCAGTCTGAGATCAGGCCAGGTATCTCCCCGTACGATGCGCCTCAATATTGCATCTTTCTCAGCTGCAGTAATCTGCTTCTGCTATGGAACTACAGTAAATGTGGCCACAAAACCCACGGCATTACAGTGACGAAGTCCATTCATATATTTTGCCTCCACGTAAACCACAGCTGCATGTGTTTGATAAGCTCCTTGACCAGCGGATACAGTGCCAATCGTATGCTTTCGGGCTGTTGTTTATGACAGTCAGTGTTTAGCTTGACCCTTTTATTACAGGCCTCAACAACCTCTGACTCTCTGTGGTGCGTGTTTATCTGCCCCTGATCTCCAGTGCTCTCCCGCCACTGAAAGAGCCTCTGTGTTGTACAGTGCCTCTGATACGAGAGGAATTCCCACTAACTGTCGGGTGCAAACTTCCACCCAGCGCTGCTCCGCTCTGCCGCTCGCAAATTGGATTATGTCACAAAACCATTTTTACCAATCCTAATCACTGGATTAGGATACGGTCTCCCGTCTACCAGAATGAGAGAAGGAATGTAGGTGATCTGGGAGGCAGAGTAGGAAACCAATGGGATAGGAAGCAGGTCAAAGTCAGACAACACTCCAGTTTGCACCCGCCTGGCAAAGCTGGCAAATTCAGAAATGCAATACCAGCTGCTGCTCAAGATTCAAACTTTTCACACCTTCACCCTTCATTCTCTCTCTCTCTCTCTCTCTCTCTCTCTCTCTCTCTCTCTCTCTCTCTCTCTCTCTCTTCACTGAGCTGCAAACAGCGATGTGCATTTTGAATAGTCAAATGCCCCCCTGTGAGAAGTGAGCTACCTCGCCATGCAGGCCGCCAACAGTCAGGAAACACCGGGCCCGGGGCAACCATGCAAAGCTGTTCCGCTACCATGCAAATCTTTACATTAGCAGAGAGAGAGAGAGAGAGAGGCACATAGCGTGAGAGAGAGAGAAAAAGAGAGAGAGAGAGAGAATAGTTTGGGTAAGTGGAACTGATATGTGTTGCTCTGGATCTACCCCTGTGAAAACAGACACCATTTCCTTTACTGTAGTGTGGGTTAATAGGTAAAATAACTGCAAGGCACAGAGCATTTGGCGGAGACGGCTACACTTACTTTTTTTTTATTACTCAGTCATCAAATGTCATGGGGCCTGATAAAGGTGTTTTCTGTCCTTTTGACTGTGCGTCCACCAGCCAGTGTCTTGCTAATTGACTGGCATTTATCCACAGACTAACAAAGGGCTGATAAGCAGTGTGTATTTGCCCAGTGGCTTTGACACATGCAGAAGGCTTTTTAAGACAAACCCTATGACATTAGATCAGCGGATGAAAGCCTAGCTGTAACTCCTGATCAGACCAAATTAAACCACAGTCCTCCACTACAACAGCATTGTACACGCACCCGTGTTGTTTTCATACAAACAATACAACCTTGTCTATCACACGGGGCCTTTATCTGGGAAATCAGGGCTGACTGCTACATTACACTGCAGTGTGTGTGTGTGTGTGTGTGTGTGTGTGGAATACGTGTGTAAGAAAGTGAGGTAAACAGGAGGTGGTGTGTGTGATCCCATTCCCAGGGCCAACCAGCTTCTCCAGGGAGAGAGATAAAGAAACAGCCCTTTCCAGAACGGAGGTGGAGAAACAATGGCCTGGGCAGGGGCTCTGTGTGTGTGTGTGTGTGTGTGTGTGTGTGTGTGTGTGTGTGTGTGTGTGTGGTGGCTGATACTTCTAACTCTCTGTGTTTTCATCAGATAGTTTCTTTCTTAGCTGCTTAGTTTCCTCATCCCTCTGTATCTAATCGGCAGAGAGCTTCTTGTTACAGTATAAAGAAATCTCAGGTGCTTTTGCTGAATAGAGCTGATAACGTTACTGACTGGGCTGCTAGTGTGCTGCACTGATGGTCTATTGTGAAAGTGCTGCAATTTCAACAATAAAATCAACTAATGGGCGATAATCGTGTTTATAATCGTAATCGCGATTTAATTATGTAATCGTGGCAAATTTTCAAAATCGTTCATTTCGATTGTTATTTAGGCTGCAAGAACGAGGAGCGTCTAGAAGCGCCAGTTAGCAAAGCAACCAGTGTGAGTGTGTGTGTGTGCGCGCGCATCAGACGTAACATCACTTTCCCGCGAATGAATGGGCCAAATACTTTCCCCAATACTGCGTTCATGAACTGTCCCCTTAAAAAATACTACGTGGTATTCAGTCACGTCCCTCCGCCCCGTCCAGTAACGCCGTGTTCAGACAGGTTTGGACCGTTTGTTTTTTGCGAGCTGCCAGCGAATGTGTCAAGTCAGACACAGGAACGGCATATAGCATCCGTTTAATTTCAAAATAAAACTAATTTCAAAATAAAACAAAACAAATAAAATAATCGTTCATTAATCGTAATCGAGGTAAAAGTTTGAAATAATCACGATATTGATTTTTAGACATATCGCCTAGCATATTGTGCATGCACTGCCGACTGTCACCCAGCTCACTGACTCTTAAATGTGTAGCAAGTCATCACAGATTAGTCTGCAGACACACAAACCTAAAAGTGATAAATAAATGAACCACAGCGGCCACTGACAGGACTCAACAGGTCCCGCTCACGCACAGCAGACACCTCACTTGTGTTCACACGTTCACTTACTCACAGTCATGCACACACACACACACTGTAACACACCCAGCGATTGCAACACGCAACACTGCACATCTCATTAGTAAAGAAATCTAACGAGTTGTTGGTTGTTAAAAGAACAGAGAGGAACTGTGAAGTAGCCACACCTAAATGGCAGACTGGGCCAGGGGGGGAAAGGGAGCCAGGCCTGACTGCACAGTGTGCCGTATTGTAGTGCGATCCCTTATTTTTTGTGATCCTAAAGTTTGAATTGACCTGTCACCACTGCCAAATATCCACTGGACAAGAATATGTGACTGTGTGGCCTGAATCTGCCTTATCACCTCATCACCTGTACCTCCAAACCTCCATTGTCCTGGCTGGAACAATGAACCAGGCAAGAGCAGTAGGGAGGCTCAGCCACTGAAAGCCCCCCCGATTTCTCCACCCACCTGAAGCGTGTTAAAGAGGGTGGGCATCCTAAAAAAAAAAAAAAAAAAAAAAAAAAAAAAAAAGCAGCCCTGAGGAATCAGGAAGGGAATGGAGGATGAAAGCGGAGGGAGGAAAGCAGGAGATGAGCAGGAGGCAGGATGTAGCGAGGAAGAGGAGGCAGAGCATGATTGGAGGTGGAAGAGAAGGAGGAAGGAACCAGAGATGAGTGGATAAGAAGAGGAGGAAGAAGCACAGGATCCAAAGAGGAGGAAGAGAAGGAAGGAAGGAAGAGAAGGAGGAAGAGAAAAAGGGCAGGGGAGTAGGAGGAGTAGGAGGAGTAGGAGGTAGGTCTCCAGCAGTCGGTTAGAGGAAACAGACATCGTTACCTTTTCATCCCAGGGACAATGGATAGCTGACCTGCCTTACTGCTAACATCAAGCAAGATGAGGAGGAGTTGAATATAATGTGAGTCAGTTAGAACAACATTTTTGGACTAATAGTCATTATGTTTTTTTCTACTAACTGACTTGTTAAATCAACAACTGCTTTTCCCACATTATTATTGAATATAATAAAGCAAACTGACCCCTTTAAATCCAGTGTTTAGTGACGTCTTTAGTTGTTAAAAGACCAATACGTAATTGTGAATACTGCTGTGGTGCTGCATATGTGCGTACAATTTAACAGATGGAAAATAAAGGGAAAAAAGTGATAAGTCGTATTTCTTTAAGACCTAAAAGGTTGATCAGTTTACTAGTCACATCAAACGGGGCACTTTCCCAGCAGCAAAAGCAACAAGTATAAATGAACGAGGAGGAATAGTGTGGATATTGTGGGGAAAAGAAAGGAGCTGTGAAAAGGGGAATGCAGCTCCTCCAACAAAGCAGTGAATAAATCAGAGCTGAATCATGGTTGAACGGAGACAGACCTCTTGTTTTCCAGGCCGCCCTATTAGTTCTTGTTCCACCAGGAGGAGGGGGCTGTGGCAGCTGGAGGTCGGCCTGGTGAGTGGGAATTTGGCTGCATGGCACTATGGCTTGACACAGAGCCAAGCTAGGCTTTAGCTAGGTGTGGGGACCTATAGCTGGGACTGGGGACTGCATGTGGCACTGCAGCTACACAGCAGCAAGGCGCTGAGGCTGAGGCTGGGATTGGGGGAAGCCAGACACTAGAGGCTAGAGCCGGGGGTGGCTAATAGCTCACAGTTGGGTGTCGGGGAGCTGAGGCCGAGTCTGCTCCTCCATAGAGAAGTGAATGGAAAAACGTGTCAATGGAACACAAGGAGGGAGCCTGTGCATAAACAGAACTGGTGACTCACCCTTTCTGGGATGGGAGAGATGACTGGGATTGGGGGTATAGGGCACCGAGCTGCCTTAACTACCTCTATACACACACACACCACTGAAAGCATGGATGCATGCACACACATCACACACTCTTGGCCTGACCAGGACAAGCTGTCTATTGTCCAATCTCCCACCTAAACCAATAACCTGGCAGAGCAGGAGCTTTGTATTTAGGGGATTTTGGGATTGCCGCCTAAGTGTGTGTGTGTGTGTGTGTGTGTGTGTGTGTGTGTGTGTGTGTGTGTGTGTGTGTGTAGGCATGCTTTGTGAGTTAGGGAATTTAGGACTAGTCAAGAGTTGAGGAAGATTAGGCTTTGAGTGTTTTGTTGCCTGCTTGTCTACCAGTCTGCCAGAGTGAGTGAGTGAAGGTACTGCAGCTGAACTCATCCTGAAGTGTTGACCGGCTTCATTTAAAAACAAAAAAAACAAGTGAATTGTGATGCTGATTATCATGCATCAGCTACCTCGCTCAGAAAAAAAACACACACAATCAGAAAGTTCGAGTGCTGTCTTGGAAGAGCAACCCTGCTGAATTAACTCAGCCATCACTGCATCAGACAAAGCACAACGCAGGGCAAACCCCCGAGGACGACGTGAGAACGAGGTCTGTTGTTCACAAACACAGATTAGCAGAGAGCAGTGTGGAGAGTAGGAAGGCTGGCCGGCCATATCGAACAGAATTTCCTGGAAAAGTTGCCAGGAGAGTTTTACAAAGCAGCTCAGCTCTGGCTCCGGTGAACAGGCTGTGGAAAGTGGCTAATCTAAACACTTTGGGCCTAATTGGCTGATAAAAACCCATGACTGACTCAAACTACCACTTGATGGATAACACTCTTAGCATTCTTATTTTTGCAGTGCGCTATCGACTATCGAGTTCAGGTGAAATGATAGTTTGAAGGAACACTTTTTTTTTTAAACTTGAAAAACATAAGACTAACAAGAAAGACCAGTTCCCTTCATCTGTTCATCACAAGATCAGCATCACAGTTTGCTCCTATATGTTCTGCAACTGGTTTAACATTTGCAGTTGATATGGTCAAATTTGTCTTCTCGACAAGGTGAGATACAGTACAGGGGAACTATATTTCCTCTGTCAAACCGTCTCAAGACATATCTCTCATGTGCAACACACCTTTAGGTTTCCCCACGAGTGAACAGCCAGATGAAATATACACTCAAAACAGTCAAAAGTTGACTGCTGTATTGGATGTGGCAGAACAAGGCCTAGCTGAACTCACTGTTCTCCTCCAACTGTGTAAGAAACTCTGGTAATTGCTTTAATTAGAGCAGAGCTAGAGGTGACATAGTGCATAGTGTACATTGGCTCACAAAGTGCTGCAGCTGTGTGTTGAAACTCTTTGTGTACCTATGAGACATGTACATTATAAACAAGGGTGTGTGTGTGTGTGTGTGTGTGTGTGTGTGTGTGTGTGTGTGTGTGTGTGTGTGTGTGTGAGTGAGTGAAAGAGAGACAGATGGACAGACAGAGACAGACAGAGAGAAAAGAAGACACATTTCTAACCCAAACGGATCATTTGAGAGACAGCTCCAAGACAGATATGAGAGGTTGTCATGGGGGTCTTGCAGAGAAACAACTAACTATGCTATTAGACAAGAGCTTACACCTGAAGAAACATACTTCCAGTTTTACTAGTGACACCACACTCCCATCTGCAATATGCATCTGCACACACACACATACTTCCTACCTTGGTGTCAACGATGGAGCAGGCAATCTGTTTAACATAGGCCAGGTCAGCAGTCTGGGGCAGGAGGACAGATTCTCTGGTCAGGCCAATCTGGATGATGAAGGACACCCCTAGTGGGGTCGGGGTCCCAGGGGGCATCAAAGTCCCGCCAGGGCCTTGCCCTGCCGCTAAGTCCACTGAAGGAAAGCCCCCCTGGGTAAACGCAGGGGGTATGGACATTGGGGTCCCCTGCTGCATCACCACTGGGCCTGGGGGAGAGGGGCCACCAGGGGGGAAGAAGACCTGGGCAATGGGCCCTGACGGCATACAAGGGCTAGCATTGGCCATGGTCCTGGCTGCCCGAAGCTCACAACATACACACTAAGACACACACAGGTGCAAAGTTCACAAAACCCTCACACACATTCAAACTCTCTCAGTGTACAAAAGAGTGAGAGTGCGAACACCCGGGACTACACACACACACACACACACACACACACACACACACACACACACTCAAGCAGGGAGTCCTGGTTCCTCTGTGTTGTGTCCACCCCCTCCCAGTGGATCAAGGAAGAGATCCTATACAGGAAGCTGTGTTTTTTTTCCTCCTTTCTGCCGTTCTCTCTCTCTCTTCGTGATCGTTTGTCAGACTTCTGCTTTCATCGCCCAGGCATGACAGACTGTGTGACAGACTCATAAAAGAAAGACAGGCTGAGGGGAAAAACTGCCCTCCTACTACTTTCCTCCTCAGCCTCCTCCCCGCCTTCACCTCTCTTGTCCAAAGAAGCTGTCCTGCAGAGGAGAAAGTCCAAACCTCCTCAGGAAACACTCAGCAGAGGCAGAGAAAAACAAAAACAATGCCAAACTTTGTTGTGCTCTTCTCCAGACTGAGTTACAAAATGGCCTCCTTAAGACAGGAAACTGTGAGAATCAAGGAGCGAGAAACTGCACTCCTTTTACGAGACTAGCCCTGTTTCAGTTTCAGCCCCAGTTCAGTCTTTTCTGTAGAAAAGCAGAGAGAGAGAGAGAGAGAGAGAGCTGTCTGAGGGTACCTCCCTCTCCCCCTGCGTCCTGCCCTCTCATCTGTGAACTTGCCACAGCCAAGGAGGAAGTGAAATGACTGACACAGCTCTAAGCCAATGGAGTGTCAGGCTAATACTCCTCATAGCTTGGTGATGTCATAGGCCCTCCCTCTGACTCCCTGGTCTACTCCCAGGCTTATCCCTCCTCCCTTTCCTGCTGCTCTCTTGCCCTCTCTCTCTCTCTCTCTCTGCTTTATGTTGGGGTAATCCGTCTTGTTTACCCCCCTGTCCTAGTTGTGGCCAGCCAGGCTCCTCTTACATTGCCTGAGGGGCCCCCACCACACTCAAGAACCTTCCCGTCTCTCAGCTTCCTAAAACCCAGAAAGCACCTCTCCCAGATTGCAGAGTAGGACCGCACCTACTCTATTCATGCACAACCGGCTGGACTTACTGGGAATAGACCACTTTAATGGCCTTGGAAATATGTCTGCAGGCTGCTGTGTTACACATCAAGGAGTGTTTAGAAATTGGGCTTGGCTACCACAATCAGCATGACAGCGACTCCTCCCCAGCCAGTCTCATCTTTGATAGAAAGCATGCGGTCTCCCTTCATCAATTAACGTGAGAACAACAGTGACTCTCTTCCTCTGGTCATAAAAACCTTTCTAAATGTTAACGCTGACGTCACCTCTGTCGTACCTTCTTCAGTCGGCCATGCTACTCACTGTAGTTGAATCTCAGAATTTCCGCTTCATTAGTGTTACAAGCTTATCAGCCATAGGTAACCTACACTTTGCTAAAACTGTGGTGACAAGAGAAACCTTGAATGAATTATTTACTTACCAGCCATTATACTGTATATAGTGGTTGCCGTGATCCTACTTTTCACCACAAGAGGGCACTGTTTCCACACCAGGGGGACATTGAACATATTTGTTCCAAATTTGATTTTGGATTCACATTATAAATAGACAACCAGCGTTATGTAACCATGGGTGAAAAAAATGAATTTAACAATCAGACATAGTGTGTGTACAAGATGACTTGATATCAAGGCATGCTCTTTTAAAAAAAACAAAAGCTGTAAGATCTTGATATGGACCCCTAGAAAAGCATGCAAAAATAGATTTGATCACTTCTCATTTATATATGTGGGCTGAAAGATAGAAAATTTAGTAATTTAACAAACTTAAGAATTCTTTAAAAAAAATCCCTAACCTTACATATTTATGTGCTTAAATCATGTCAGCATCCACCATGTCAATTATGTGGACTATTCTTTTAAGACTTCATGGTCAGTTTTTGGTGGGGAAAAAAAGCCCCAAAGCAAACATGTTTCATACATAGATTTAGTCTTTCACTTGCTCCCTCCCACCAGAGCTGAGGGTTGGCCACAACGCCTGCCCACACAGGGCTTGACCCCAGACTGATCAAAGGAAGGACAGGCTCTCTAACCGCTGAACCAGCTCATCACCACAGAAAATGTCACCCATTTCTACTTACGTAAAAGATGTGCGCACTTCCATCACTGACCATAGAAGTCAGAGGAGACAGACCATGTGATGAGGCACACAGTTGTGTGGAATAAATGGCATAGGCATAGATGAAAGGCAGTCAGCATGCATGAAAGATCACACACAACACAGCTCTCAAGTCACTGTACAAAATCTTTCATTTTTTGTGTTTTTCTTCCTTAATAATGACATACAACAGGGGACCCGTAAACAAAAAGAGAAAGTCATTTGATACAAGCTAGAATGCAGTTCAAAAATATATATAATAAAACAAATTAATAAAAAGCAGGTCTCTTATCCCTTGTAGTTAGAGGAAATAGTTTGAATACAGCTTAATATGATGTACAAAATATCACACAGTGATAAATTGCTATTAAAAAAATAAAAACACAAAGAAATGAGTCCTTTACCTTGGCCTCTGACCGATAACTGTTTTGGTTTTTTTTAGTTGTTTTTTTTAACTTATTTTCTTCATTTTTCATGTTTTTTAATCATTTTGCTTTTTTACAAGTTATACATTGCCATTATCAATCACAAGCAGTTTCTATGCCTAGCAAGGAAGAATGATTCACTTATGATACTACAGTATTCTTACATCTTAATAATCATATCCATAATCAAAGAAAACAAATGCAACAAACAAAACGGGAAAATTATGGACATTTACAGCACGCCGTGGCATCTCTAATCTTATCATTTACAGCCTCCGTTTTCAATGCCTGTTCTGATGTGTTATACTGATTTGTCTAGTCTAAGAAAGGGGAAATAGCTCAGAATGAAAAGAAAGCATCAGTTGATTTACAGTAAATCTGAATGGCAATAATAGTGGGCCATGGTCAGTCCAGGACACCCATGTAGTCTTTATTCAACATTGAACATTCAACATATATCTCACCAGATATATCTGCAAAACATTATTTCTGCACCCTGTCTGTTACCAAACCAACCCATCAGCCAGATCCTAGTAATCCAAAGCCCTCTACTGTTCTATGTAGTGCAAAATGTAGCCAAATGGTAGTGAAGTGTCACAAAAGCACAGCAGCAATACAGTATGGTAGTTGCTCCTGGTCATTCTGTGTGACTGAGTCATGTCAAAGCAAAAAGATGTACAGCTGCATTACATCTGGTTTAAGTCGGGACAAGAACCGGTCAGTTCGGCCCACCACCCTGTTCATGAAAAACACTTGAACTAAGAATGCCAACGCTGGGAGGGGAGGGTTTTCCTCTAGGCTACTTTGGACACTTCAATGTGGCTTTCTGACCCCTACAGTGACCCTGTAATCTTGTTGAGGTGGAGGCTGCCCCTTAACCAACTGATTTAAGTATCAGAGGTTATCAATTTTCTAATGGCTATACTAACCTGACCATAGATCGGTTGTTAAGGGGCAGTGTCTACCTAAAGCTAGTATGTGATTGCAGTTATAAATATAAATGCAGGAGACAGTGAAGGGAGATGGGTTACTGCTTCTACTGTAGCCCCCCCGACTAGCCACTCCCATCTCAAAGAAACAGTCTCCACTTGAGCCAGGTAGATGCCAGGTAGATACCAGGTAGATGCCAGGTAGATACCAGGCAGATACCAGGTAGATGCCGCCCAGGAGCAGAGCCAACTGAGTCATGTCACCTTTGAGCCGTATCCCTAACAACAGAAATCTGCTTTATGACTCCGTCTAATAAAATGGTGGCACTTCTGTCTCGCGTATTTTCTACAGAAGAGACGGGAGTGAATTTAACATGACTTTTATTCTTTCGCCCTGAATGCATTTGACCCAGTATGACTCCTTTGGCACAGGAAGGAGGGCCAGTTTCGCACCATTAGCCCCCGTGGGTAATGTGCTGCCGGGCAACTGATGCACATCATACGACGAGGAGGGAACAGGAACCTCACCTCAACACACAAGTGATGGTGATGCCATCTGATAAGCGTCTCTGAAAGCCTGAATAAATAAACAGGAACTAACTAGCCAGAACCACCAGGCGGCACCCAGGAACTGGCACCCGCTTCAGGACGAGGATTGTCATTACTGAACCGTTTCAGTCGTGGTGGTCCTCACTGCTCCGTGTATACTCCCCTCACCTCATTCACGTCAATCTATTGAAACATGAGTGTTATTCTGAAATATGGCGACCGACAGCATCTCAATACGGGTCGATGAAATGATTCGACAATGAAGTGTAATAAAAAAATAAAAATAAAAAACACAGATTCACTCAACGAGATCTATAGCCCAGTGAGTAAGAAACAGTCTCTCTTTCACACACTCACACACACACTTCCTACCTTCCTACAAAACAGGTCCCTGATTCTGACTCAAGACTGACGAGGTCTTTCTTAGCACCGTGATTTAACTAGTGCACATGCAAAACACACACACACGCACACACACAGACTCTTCTTCTTCTGTACAGTAAAAAGCTCCAAATGGCACAATCTGTAGTATTTGCTGAGAGTATACAGACTGGCCTCTCTACCCCTCTTGTCTCGAGACGGCGACGGCGCTCCTGTGATATATAATCGATCGCGAGCCGGTCGACGGCGGGAAACGGAGAGAAAACAAACAAAAAACATTTTTACATCTGTAGATAGGGATCACGGTGATGAGCATGATAACGCCTTCCTCTGAAGTGGAAAAAGGTTTCATTCATCTTGTACAGCAGAGTAACATCTCGTCTCACACGAATGCGCAAACGCTGTGACACACACACACACACACACACACACACTCTTTAAACGGGGGACACTGTATCAACACTCAAACATACAAAACAATGAGAATTGGTGTCTCGGCGATGAAGTTGAAATTAAAGCTATTTGTTCAACACTGGTTAGCAACTGGCTAGTGTTTCCTCTCACACACACACAACTTGGTACAACATTTTCCAACCCTACACACACACACACACACACACACACTC
The DNA here is from genome assembly GCA_034670385.1 of Hoplostethus mediterraneus. NCBI lineage: Eukaryota > Metazoa > Chordata > Actinopteri > Trachichthyiformes > Trachichthyidae > Hoplostethus > Hoplostethus mediterraneus. The sequence goes on from JAXDDW010000187.1 coordinate 560,914, forward strand.
CACTGGAGTCTTTGGAATGTAATACATTGATTCCCCATGTAGTGGCTTCTGCTAGCACTGGGAACGGTACTGTAGTTAGGCATGCCTACATATGTTAGCAACACGTGAGTTAATCTTTCCATCTATTAATAAAAACAAGACTTCAAACTAAATGTGGTGCATTTGTGCGTTCGGTGTGCTGTGCACGTGCATGTGAGTGTTTCCTGGGGGGGGGGGGGGGGTTCTTTGTGAGTACTGTCAGCAGTTTAAGCACACAAACACACAGTGCCTTGTGATAACTGTTGGCAGGCTGCGGGGGAAAGAAAAAAAAAAAAAAAAAAACTGAACTGAATATTGTAGTGTAGAAAAGAGTTACTCCAAACATGAATATCTGAAAACCGAGCAGCCGGAAACTTGAAGTTATAAAAAGCGGTATGATTAGTATCACAACAAGTCACCGAGGCATCATAGAACAGTGAGGAATTGAAGTGATGTCCTGTGGCGATGACCCAGCCAGTGGGGTGCAGGACAAGTGTGTGTGTGTGTGTGTGTGTGTGTGTGTGTGTGTGTGTGTGTGTGTGTGTGTGTGTGCGCGTGTGTAAGTAGGTGAGGTTTATCCATTTCAGTCTTCAGTCTCTTTTGGCCCAGTTGTAGTTGTAGGACTCTATAGGCAGAAAAGGGAGGTAGATTAGATCAGGTACATCTAACGAGGTGATTCACAATTGCAGAAATGAACTCAATACTGAATGCCTCACACACAAACCCCCCCCCCACCGCGACCATCTCACCAGAATGATGATAGTACTGTCAGACAAAGATCTTGGCGAGTGCATCTGACCCAGCACTGGCGATGAAGGGCTGGGAAGAGTGGAAGGCCACGTCGTGGATGGCCTCGTCGTGCTTCTTCCTGTGGGCCGTGATCTCCTGCACGCACGTCCTGTTGTCGAGCATCCATAGGCGCACTGAGCAGTCGTGGCCTGCAGGGGGCAGAGGGCCACAGCGGTGTTATCAGGGGCAAAGGTCACAGTAGAATATAACTTAAAATATATCATATATGGTTTAAGACCTCACATGTGATACACTGTGTCTTCTAGATGTGTTTTGCAGATTTCAAACTGTACAGTGTTTCATTCTCTCCTAAAATGAGTGAACGAGGTTCTACTGTGTTATTGCGGTAGGTGTTGTCAGGAATGGATAGCTTGGTACTCACTGCCAGAGATGAGGTAAGTGCCTTTAGGGTCTGTAGTGAGACAGGTGACCGCATCCAGGTGGGCCACCATTGAGTGGACCACTTTACCTGTACAATCACACAAAACCAAATCAAACCGCGCAGTGTCACGAAACAAAAAGCACATCTACAGATCGTGAAACAAACGGGGAATGAATGGAATTACCGACACATATACCACCAACACACACCAGTACACACCTGTCTTGTTGTCTAGGAAGCGGATGGTGCGGTTCTCGTGTGCAGTGATGGAGATGGGCTCAGACGGGTGACTGACCACACGGTTGATGAGCTCGCTGCCTGCGGAGGAACACCGAGACAACAACTCGTTTTTTGGGTTTGATCCCGCAGAGGAGAAGACGTGATTACACAGACGATGTTTACACAGGAGGGAGACGCGGCCAGAAACGGGTGGGAGGCGCAGCGAGGGTAAGATTACACTTTGGGGTTGCAGACTATGCAATTGTCATACCAATTCTGACGGGCTGTGGAGAGACTGTCTCTGCTCTGTTCCTCCTAGCCTCTGGCTCTAATCTGAGTAACAGCCATAAAAACAACATCTTCTCGTAAGTCTCTCTCTAGGGCGACAACTGCAGCTCCTCGCTTCAGGGCAGTAAAGACGAGATGAGATATAGATAGATCGCTGACCGGCCCTCGCGAGTAGCTGCTAATTTAGCTCGTTGCGTCCAGAACATACCATCCTTGGTCTGCGTCTCCAGCGCCATGATGCTCTGCTCCGTGTTGAGGTCGTAGAGCAGCGTCTCGCCGCCGTCGAACGACACCACCACCTGGTTGGGGTCAGACGTCACGAAGGCCACCGAGGTAGGCGTGCCGTGCTCTGGGAGAAGACAGAAAAGAGCTGGATGCAATACAGAGATACATACACGCATACTAGGGTGGTTCAAAAAAATGAACTTTAAGCTAGAGGCCAGGGCACCCCCTCATTTTGTTAGGTTAGCCATTTGAATACTTCTGCCAAAATTTTAGCTTCCTACTGCAACTAGAAGACGGTGCTCAATGACCTTAAAATATTTGAAATATGGCGCTAAGTAATGACATGAGACATATTAGGTGAAATAGATGTTTAGTATTTGTTTACTCTCAAAAAAACTTTTCTTACAATCTTACAAATGCAATAGAATAATATGTAGTAATCATATGAATATTGAATAAATATGAATATCAATAAACTCTTAATATCAGTCACAATGTCACATTCTCATAATGGCAGCAACAACAGACTCTTTTGTGCTTTCAGTAGGAAAAGCTTTACGGTTTGCTTCAACAACTTGCAGAAGGAATTGCTTTTCTTCCTCATCATTGGTAATAAGACTGTTGAATTCTTCAAAGAGCTTTACACAAGTATTCAAGTATTCAAATGGCTAACCTAACAAAATGAGGGGGTGCCCTGATTTGTAGCATGAAGTTCATTTTTTGTCATGTTTGTGGACCACCCTAACGCATACACAGCACACATACACACACCCCACACACACACCCATACCTTTCTCCTTATTGAAGACAGACAGGCAGGGTGCCGAGTTCTGGGGGTCCCAGATGCGAACAGTGCCGTCCGCGGAGCACGAGGCCAGGCGATGGTGGGCTGCAGAGTAAGCCAGACCCCACACGCTGTCCTCGTGGCCTGCCAGCACACTGCTCTCGATGCCGGGATCTGGACACACACACACAAATATACAGACAAAAGATATATAAAAAAAACTTCTCACTTGGAATATTAGTATAACTTGGGGGGCGATTCCTGACCGACTGACTGACCGTAGTTGTCGTACGGATCCACGTTGAGGTCGGGGATCTTCCAACACCTCACGGTTCCATCCAGACCTCCGCTGTAGCAGGATTCTCCGTCCTCACCCATGGTCAGAGACAGGACAGCTCCACTGGACAAAGAGAAAACCGTATCAGAGGGTGTGTTGTGTGTGTGTGTGTCTTTCAGTGACAGGTTAGTGTGTGTGTGTGGATGTGTCAGGCGTAGCTCACCTGTGTGCTCTGAATGTGTAGATGGGCTCGACATCCAGTGCTGCATTCCTATGGAAGGACACGGTCTTTTAGCTCTGCTAGTGTCTGACCCCATTACCCTGCAGGGTTCGTATTCCTACACCCATCCCTCATCCCTCCACATGCTCATTTTGCTCTTGCCCTCTCTGGCTTATACTGTAGTAGTACTGTAGTTTTCATTTCTCATAACAAACATCACTAATTCCCTGTTTTCTTTGTCTCGTCTTTACATTCATCTGTCCTCGCACTGCTTGTAAAGCACCTTACATTGGAGTCTCACTATAAAAGCTGCTATATAAACAGTTTATTATCATTATCATCATATTTTTCCCTCCACTCCATATGGCTCGACGCTGGTCTTACTTCTTGGAGTGCATGGCCTTGTTGAGGTTCCAGAGTTTGAGCGTCCCGTCCTCGGAGGCTGTGAGCAGCACCGCCTGGCTGGGGTGAAAGGTCAAAGCGCGGATGGCGTCGAAGTGGCTGCGTAGCGTGAAGCGAGGGTTCCACGTCTTCTTAAACTCCTCCCGGTTATCCTGCATCTGACGGGACACACGTTTAGAGAGGGTCAGATATGACTGATGTGTGTGTGTGTGTGCATTTAGGTTGGATTAAAGCCGACGTAGCGAACGGGAACATGTAGTTACATCCATGGAGAGATCGTTGTCATTGGCAACGGTGAGGTCAGCCAGCTCGCCTAGGTTCATGTCCCCTCCCCCGACGGCGTCCATGATGAAGACGTCAGAGGAGAAACCCAGAGCGCCGCCTGTAGGTCCGGAGGAAGAAGGGCACAACAGTCACGATTGCAACTGGACACCATATCGCCACTACAGGCCAAGAGTTGAATCTCAGAACTCAAACAATCGGTGCAAACATTGGTAGGATTAGGAGTAAGCTTGTATGTTTGCCTCCAAAAAAGGGAGCAGATGCAAGGCAATGTTTGAGATTCAACCTATAATGTACAATTACGCAACTAGGAGGCCGAGGAGACTGAGGAAGAGTATTTGGGCGTGGAGAGTGTAAGGTTTTCTATGATGCACACAGCGGGGTTGGGGGGAGTCTTACCTTCCCCGGAGCGAGACTGTCCCGACACAGAGGGGGGCGGGGTAGGTTTAGGGGGGAAGTCCGACATCATGCCTTGTAACTTGTTCCTGCGGTTCTCTGAACCAGTTAAGAGGAGAGACACAAAACACCCAGTCATGCAGAGAGGTGGAGGAGGGAAACAAGAGGCAGACAGATGGACAGAGAGAGAGAGAGAGGCGGATAAGAAAGAGGAAGACAAATGGTGACGGAGGCAAAGAGATAGAATTCAAACATTAAATACACACACACACACACACAAAGAGATTTCCGATGAAGAACAGAACTTTAAGACGGTAAATAGGTCTCAGAGAATGAAACGTGGACGTACAAAAGGACAGAACAGCATGCAGGGTGATCCTTTCAGATGATCCCAGACCACAGAAAATCACAGACTCGGAGGCTAGGACAAAAATGACAGCCACACAAACCCAGAGAGTGACAGACTGATAGTGAAACAGGCACAGAGAGACAAGTGCTTAGGAAAGACTCTGGTTTTATTGACAAGTAGAGATGCCAAGACAGATAAAGGTTGGGGGGGGGGGGGGGGGGCGGGGGGAGGCAGAAAGATACAGAAAAGACAGATACACAGGTGGCAGTGATTTTGGCAATGCTGGAGGTGATGACGTTGCTATGGCAACAGCGTACCTAACTCCCGTCCGTCCCCCGAGATCCGGGCCTCTCCCGCCCCCTCCCCCTCCTCCCCCGAGCCCAGGAAGTCAAACTCGCTGAGCGCATCTTCTGAGTCGTCTTCGTCCTCCTCGTCCTCAGGGTCCAGGTCTGTGGTCATGGGCTCCGAGCCCATCTGGACGGAGGGTTGGGGAACAGATGAGAGAAAGACTGTCACTCATATGAAAACAAGCACGGACACGGTGGTGTATAAAACGCAGAGACCTCCGTCTACATCGGTCATCGTCAATCGCACCTTCACACGAGACTTCTTGTTCTTGCGCGGACTGTCGATGCAGTCGGTCGCCATGCCCTGGAAGTCGTCTTCCTCGTCGCTGTCGTCTTCGTCATCGTCCTCGCAGCCGTGCAGGAAGGGGATCTTATCCAGCACCGAGCCGCCGAGACGTTCTTTAGAGCTTTCCTTTCCCGCGTTCCTACAAACACACACACACTTTAGCCTCTCCAATCCGAGCTGCAGGCCAACAATGAGATCAGAAAGCACATTTATTACCTCACGGCACACAGGCTCAGTCACAGAAAATCACATCATAGTTCTAATTCCCCTTTCAACGGGGAAATATGAAGGTTGACTGTCAGTGTGAAACCCCGCTAAACGACCCTGGTCAAAATCAGGGTTGAGATTCGGTCAAACTCTGCTGCGTTTTCTGTGAAGGTTCAGTATCAGAAAGTCCATAGTCCTAAGGTGACAACCCCTTGGACATTCCCGTGTACAAGGCATGGCGTGCATTGCCTCCTACACGGAATTGACCCGGATCAGCACACCATAATAATCCCATGTGTGTGAAAGATTAGCAATGACATCCCCATAGCTGTATGTGTGTGTGAGTGCGTCTGCTTCCTCTTGAGTCTCACCTCTTGATTTGTTCCTCTATCTGTCTGACCAGCAGGGACTCCCCCCCTGCCAGGGGTTCAGGCTCCGGGGAGGCTTCGCTGGGCGGGGGGCCGTTGGCCTCGGGGCTGCTCCGCCCCAGCAGGGAGCGCACACGCTTGGAGCGCATGTCCAGGATGGTGTCTGAATAGCCCACCTCCTCGAGATACCTTCACGCATGGGAAAATGAACAAAGAGACACACACAAATGAGCCTCATTGTTCTGATCCAGACTACAAGTTTAACATCAAGCTAACTCTTGAGGGAGAAGCCTTACTTGCGTAGTAGCTGACGTCCCTCCTTCCAGGACATCTGATTGGCCGGCTCAGAATCTGCCTCGGCCGGCCCATTGGGTACTACAGAGAAAAGGAAGTATTACTCAGGAATGAAACGCAGTAAGCAGAAACAGAGAACATCAGGAACTTTTGAGTTCCCCTAACAGCAAAGACACCAGTTGCTAAAGCACTAGTAAAAGAAACATCAGTAAAAGAGGACATACGTTGGTCTGCCTCTGTCTCTGGTTTCTTGTCCCCGGGACTCTGGTCGTTGCCTGTCTTCAGCTTCTGGTGTTTGGCCCTGCAGCCACGCAAACCACCACAAGAGGGCAGCATTACGAGCAAAGTCTAAATAATTGTTATTGCTACCACCCCAAAAAAAATGCCAAACTATTCTGATGGATGGATAGACAGACATATAGAGCCAGAGAGGGAAAGACAGAACGAGAGTTTGTGTGCGTTTGTCTCACCTCTCTTGTTTGAGGGCATACTCCAACATCTTGATCCGCCTTACCAGGTCCTGCTTCATATTCTCCTGCCCTTTCCTTTCCCCCTGAAGGAACGCCACCTGAGCCTGCAAGAGCAAGAGAGAGAGAGAGAGAGAGGTTGGAAAGAGACACATAAAGACAATCAGATTTCACTCATGCACACGCTCACATAACGACACGTGTACAGTCACACAGACAGACACACAGTAACCCAGTTTAGAATGGCACTTCTGTCACAGCTGGACTGAAAGGGCTGAAAAGCAAGCATTGTCTCATGCCGGGCTAGTGAGCGGTGCATTTGATTTTTGTGTCAACGAAGATCACAAGCAGAACGCAAAAGAAAAGAGTTTGTTGAGAGACAAGCAAAACAAACTTGACTTCTAAGAACCCAGAGGAAATAAGTAGAGGGTTGCGGAGCGGGGCTCTTATTTTTAACTTCTCCTAACCAAGGGCTCACCACGCATCTGCAGACAAACAAGACTGGCCTCATTCGAATACCTCCTCTCAAGACACATCCTTCCTTTGCCTGCTTCCTTTCTCACTTTCCGTCCTCTTTCCTTCCGCCGTGAGCTTGGGACTAGAGATGTTCCCGGCCCAAGCAATAAAAAAAAATATTTAGGCCAATCTACAGCATAGTGGGGAAGTAGGAAGGAAGAATGTGATTGCAGGAGAATGCAAAGTAAGGGTGGCTTCAAGCTTTGACAAGGATTATCTTTAGTCCTCGGGTAAGCCTTCCTATGGTATGACTTGACAAAGATGTGAAAAGGCTGCCTCAGGGTGGGTGGAGAAATGTATTTTCTACTGACAGGCTAGGAGGCATGATCCACTTACATCAGTGGTGGGAAATCACGTGTCATGGAGGGCCGAGAGTACGCAGGTTTTCACTCAGTCCCTCCTCTCTGGTTGAAGGTGTGCAAATCAGTGAAATCACCTGCTGTAAAACCTGCATACTCTCGGCCCTCCAAGGCTCATGGTTGCCCACCCCTGCCTTACATGATGATACACAGATTTCAGAAATGCTGCGCTTTGCACCAGGTGATGTTTTGACAGTGGCAAAAAAAACAGCAGTGAAACTCTGAGACTCTGAGAGAAAAGAGAGCATGACAGTGGTTCACCTCAGCCAGGACGCAGGACGCCCTCTACTGGATGGAGGAGAAAAATGCCCAAAAATAACAGTGACCTCGGTTGGAGGTAGGTGGAGAAGGCCTAATTCTAATAGGAAAAATAGTTCGTTTTTTTTTTTTACCATCTTCTGTCTCCCCATGTCTTGCTTTCTTTCTTGCCACACCCCCTCCCTCCCTCCCTCCCTCTCTCTCTCTCTCCCCCCTCCCTCCCGACCCTCACCAGCTCCTCCTCTGTGCCAAGTGGTGCAGGAGCCTTTGATACCGCTCGTTTTACAGTCCATTTCTCCTCTGCGTGCCCCGTGTCTGCGTTCGTGCCTCTTCTCCCACATGCAGACGCAGTTCCCTAAAACTAGAGCAGTCTAAAAACACTGTCTCGCGGGTCAGGCACTCGGACTACATGAGAGGATCGGTCGGTCGGTCGCCCAGGAAAACACACAGACACAGACACTGCAGTCACGTAACCAGCTAGCAAAGCCGGTGAAACACAGGGAAATCTGCTTAGCAAACCTTGCTGCTGCTGCTGCTGCTGATGAGTAATCCTGATTAATGCACCGAGGTTTTACATGCTAATCTGAGCATTTGGGGGAGATCATTGTCAAACCCAACATGTCAACAATGCATGCATGATCTAAGGATACAAATAGACTTATACTTGGCCTAGGCTGTAGGAAGTCTAGTGATCCCAAACAAAGCATCCCATCTCAAGAGCTTAAAATAACCAATATACTACACCCATGTTTTGGAACCACTGGAGTAGAGAGTGTCTAGTTTAGCCTAAAGGGGGCAGGGCATACATTTCTGCTCCCTCTCAGACAGACAGCGAGCTACAACCTGCTCACACTCACACTCACACACTCACAGACAGCAGATAACCACCACCACACCCTTCTGTGCCGGCGTCATACTGTGCTCCTAGAGGAACAAGTTCCCACTGGCCTCCGCTTACACTGGCGCCCAACAGCCTCACATGGCTTCATTGGTCATGATAGAGAGAAGGCTGCCTATACTGTACACACACACACACACTTACACACGAGAGTGAGCACACACACAAAAACACACATCCAAGAACTGGCCTTTAAAAGTATGTTATGGTAGCCGAAACAGAGGCGTGACTGCAGCAGAGGTTGTACTACAGCAGATGTGTCAGTCCTGGTCTATTCCTGAGGGCAGGTACAAATGAAGAGAGAGGGATGTAACTGAACCCTAACCCACTAAGAGCTGCTCTCAAGGTGCATGTTTAGTAACACCAACACGTGAGACATTTCAAGCACACTGCTCTTCATCAGACTAAAGACGATTAATGGAAGAGCTGAGGAAGAGCAGCTTGTGGACTCTTACTTTTGTTGTGTTTGAATTATTGAAACGGGTCCTGTGTGTGGGACCGGGGCCAGCAGAGGTGCGGCTGGGCAGGCCATCCATCATCTAGTAGAGTAGAGGTGTTTTTTTCCTTACGAGCAGAGTCCTGTACACATCTACTCATACTTAAAACAAGGGTCAAGATGGGCGACGCGCCTCGGACAGACACGACGGATGTGGAGCAGGTTGCAATACATCGGAAACTCTCCACCATGATACGGGCCACGCTCAACGCTCTGGAGAATCAAACGAAACTATGTTTGTTCTTCGGGTGTCTATTTGTGCAGCCGTGCCTATTTTTACCCTACGGTTATGTTCCTTGTATTATGTCGGTGGACTAACGAGGGCTAAAGTACAAAGGGGCCTTGTTGAGAACAAACCTGTTGGTGTGGGTGAGCCTACTGCTGCTGACCCGCTCGGCAGGAGGAGGAGAGCTGACACATTTAGCCTCTTCTGTCACTCCCTCTCTCTTATTAGCAGAACAGGGTCAAGGGCAGCTTTCCTCTGCTTCTCCTCCACTGGCCTCCCTCCCTCCATCCCATCATCATCATCATCATCATCATCCCTTCATCCCCAGGAGAGGATCCATGAGCCAACAAGTAGAACACTGAACTTTTCTGGGACGGTGAATGTGACTGTGTGCGTAGGTAGGTAGAGAAGGCATCCCAAACGTTCGGGTCGCTGCCCATGCTTGCTTATCAGAAGTTTTGCATCCAGAAGCAAAAACACTGTGTTGAGTATGTGACTGAGAGAGGGAAAACAAATGAGCTTTGTGTGATGCTATGTAATCGCAGGGAAGGAAAGCAAACCGATACGATCAACAGAGAGAGGGAAGAAAGAGACAGAAATTGCTAAATACTATCAGCATGTATGTGATGGGAGTGCTGTAAGTCTGCGTGGGCGAGAGGCATGTACTGTAATAGTACAGTACATATGGATGTCGTGTGTGTGTGTGTCATGGCTGAGAACGCAGAGCTATTAATTAGAGATGAGTACCCAGGGGCCCCCTGGGCCACACTCAACAGGAAGTGATGTAATTTGGGTCAGCCGTAATCTAATCTACACAACTACTGAAGCGGTTAATAAAACTAACTTGCAGAGAAGAAGAATGCAAGAGAGACAGAGTACGTAGGTCTGCCCTGAGTGTGGTGACCTGGGTCTATATCCACTAAGTGTCTGGTGAAAAATGTTTTCTTATTAAAATCATAATAAGAATCAGGCTAAAACAAGCTAACTTGGTCAGAGATACACACACAGTTTTAGTGTGATTTGAGAAAACACACCTCCTACTCTTAGACTAATCTTATATTCAATAGAAATGTGTCTAAACAAAGCAGCACTAGTGAAAGGTCTGAAAGGTGGCTCCATTGTATGTCTGGGACAACAGGCGTGTGTGTGTGCGTGTGCGTGTGTGCGTGTGCGTGTGTGTGTCTGAAGGACAGAAGGACAAGGCCGCTGTCCCGTGCTGCGGGGGACGTCACCAGAGAGGGAGGGGCTCCATGCCGGGCCTGTCACTGAGACATGGCAGCACAGGTGCTCTTTTTTAACAACCCGGTTCACACCAAAAATCACTTCACATCCTACACGAGAGAGCACATGCAACACACACACACACACACACACACACACACACACACACACACACACACACACACACACACACACACACACACACACACACACACACACACACACACACACACACACACACACACACACACACACACACACACACACACACACACACACACACACACACACACACACACTCCAAAAACACACTCAAGCACAACTACACAGAATCACACGTCTTAAGGCAAGACGATATTGCCCATGTCACATATCGATCATAGCTCTGCCGCCACTGACCGCAACTTTACAAATGTCACGCCTGGGCTACTGTACATGTGAGCGGACTACGAACACGTGTGTGCCTCCAACTCTACAGCACACGGCCAGAGGACGTCCTAACTGGCATCGGTTCACTCGCACCAGACCGTGTGCTGCGAAACAAACGCACGCACACAAGAAGCTCTAAGGGTGTGTTGGACATGGTGATAGCTCCTGACTTCCATTCCCACTCTTCCCCACTCTCTCTCTCTCTGTATGAAGGCAGCGAGCAGAGTCAGTTTGTTATTGTTCATGCATATTTTATCAGGCTCCTATTTATAACCACATAGCTTAGAGTCGGAGGCAGAGTGAGATGCACTGACAGAAGGGAGGCGTTGAGATGATTCTCCTTGGTTTAGTCAAGCTCATGAACTCTGGAAGATCATTTATCCTAATTACAAGCTGTCTGAAGGAAGGCCACATATGGGCTGAGGAAAGAACATGAACTGTGCTTCAGACCCGAGGCAGAGGGATAATGTGTTTGTGTGTGTATGTTTTTCTAACCTTTAGTAAACTGGGAGCGGGTTTGCTGAGTAGGCATGCTCCTGTTCAGCAAAACTCTGCTTCACATTCACAGAGTTACACACTGGCACGTCAGGAAGCTGCCCAGCGCAACCACATCTTAACCTGTTGGCCTGCTGAGCAGCTGAGGGATAAGTGCCTTGCTCATGGGCACCTCAGGGGGTAGTTACTCCTTCACTTACAATTTTCTATGCCATTTCATGGTTAAAGATTGGGGAAGGATTTCCAAATTGTTCAGTGCGAGGAATCCTAGTGGTAAGTGACAAGCCACATGACCTGCAATAATATCGGTGAAAAAGAATGAACAATACGGGAAAATACAACAGCACAGAGGCTTTGATCACATTAAAACTGAGACGTCCTACTGATTCCTCCACCTGTGTGGTATGCTCTAATTCAGGGCCCGCAAATAGATACAGATTAGACGACAGACTCTTGGTGGATAAGATTTTGTCCTAAGGAAACCCATCTGTGAAGATTTCTGTGGTTAGTTATGATTTAGTGTAGCGCTGCATAGCCGTCTGTACTGTAGGTGGAGAGAGTGAAATCTATGATCAAAAATAGTGATTCCTGATACAATCCCTCATTGTTCTTATTGTCTGGCGAATATAATAAAAGAGACATTAAGCTATTCCTTATTTTGCTACAATCCCCCAGAAGGATCCCTGAAGGTCCCCAGACCCCGTCTCCACAAGCTGTGCTCAGGTTTGTGGCATTTTCTAATCTAGTGGATTCAACAGAGGCTCATAGCTGTGTCACTGTGACACTGACAGCAGAATAACACAGCCAGCCACCTAAAACTGTCCCGCTGGGGGAAAAAACAATCTGATAATAGTGTAGTCACAAATTGTGTTTCATCTCAGTCAAAATAATAAAGTCTCTTCCAGTCTCTGTTCCTACAGTAACAGCAGGGATAAAGTGTAGGGTTAACCCACCTAAACTCAGTTTGTCCACTGTTTTATTTGTTTAGCTTAGATTGTATTACTGACATTAATCTTTATTAAAAACGTACTAGATTTGTAGTACATGTCATAGGAGTAGAATGTAACTGATGTAAGTTATATGACCACATGGCCTTTTAAGGACGAAAAAAACCACATTGTTTTCTTAAAGTACAGTTGATTTGTGTTGGCCTCATGGTGACCACCGACTGGAGGTAATAGACCCCCACCGTTGACCTACCACTACATACCTAATAGTAAATACACCGCTGTAAATTGCTACCTATTGAACTGTACCGTTAGCCCGTTAGCGTTTTGTTATCCTGAACCTGAATAATGACTGGGCATGTACACTGTCTCCAAACAGCAGTAAATGAGTTGTAGTTCACGGGTAGCTGGTACAATATTCGCCCTGGCCTCGGAGTTAACAGGCTAAATGATAAACAATTTACCCTGAGTTCGTCTCTCTCAGCCTCCCAGCGGTATTTCTCGGCCTGGAAGCGTCCCCACTCGTACTGGATGAAGTGCAAGATCCCCGGTAGCGACAGGCCCGAGTCCCCGTCCTGCGGTTCTCGAGGCTGCGACGATCCGGGCATCGCCCCGGCTGTTGCTGCCATCGCCCCGGTCGCCGCGGCTGATGTCGCCGGGCCCAGCGCTGCTTTGGGCCCGTTCGGGTTGCGCCCCGCACCGCTGCTGCCTCCCGAGCTTGGGTTTGCTACTCCGCCGGATCTGTCCGCCTCCATTTTAACCGTTCAAGCTTTCGCCAGGATAAGGAGGTGGAAACGGGCAGAGAGAATAACGATAATAAAAATAACCCGTCCCTTCTTCAAACCCTGCTGCACTTCCAATCCACCGTAACCTACCCTCCTTTCTTCCTTTTCTCGTACGCAGAATGCAAAATTACTATTCAGTTGGTAATATACTACACTTCCGCTTCCTAACTTTCAAACTAAAGCGCCATCAATAAACTGATAATAATAATAGAACAACTTGTTTGGTTATAAATAAAGAAAACGTGACGCAATTTTGTATATTGAGAGGGCGATCAAAGAAATATAGAAGAAAAACTGTTACATAGTGATCACAGTAAACAAATGTTAAAATTTGGTTGGGGCTCTTATTTTGCTTGCCCCCTCTGTTTCCTCCTCCTATGCAAGCGCTCCAATGTATGTGACAAATAAAGGGCCCTGCTTTCTCTTATACCCAATGAGTATGTTGCTAGGGGGGGCCCACTTCCTGCCATTTTGTGAGTAGTCAAGCGTTAAAGTACGTGAAGCTACTCATAATTATCCGCAATATTATTTCCGGTTTTAACTTTCCAAATAAAGGTCCCTCATGTTTAACTGTAGCTACTGAAATAAAAAAATATCTATGGATTTTGTTGGCAAAGTAATTAACTATGTTGCATAGATGAAGTAGTCAAATACACCACATTATCGATTAAAATGACACAGGTAATCAATAATCTGTAAAATATTATATTTGATATGAAACATTTCCAACCCCACCAAAGAATAGACAGCTGTGCTGATTACATCTCACTTGGACAGAATTTGGTGTGCACACCCACACACACATTTTTGTGAACCGGGTTGTTAAAAAAGAGCACCTGTGGTGCCTTGTCTCAGTGACAGGCCAGACATGGAGGCCTCCCTCTCCCTCTCACGTGTGCATGTTCAAGAGAGATTTAGCATTTTGCAAATTTAGATGAATAGACTTTATCCTTTTGACTTTCAACTTTCAAACTTGCAGAATCCTAATTTATTATTTTTTGTCATGTTTTATACTGATATATTAACTGAAATCATAAATTCACCAAAGTTGCATGCAGCAATAGTACTCAGCAATCCTCCTGAGTAAATGTACAACTATTCTCTATTCTTGTGAAGGCTTATTTTGAAAATTACAGACCGGAAGTGTAATTCATTCTTCGGGGAATTTAACAGTGGTAAATCCGTGCTCTTAAACATGCAATTTAAGCTACCGTTCAATGGAAATGCTACGACGCAGTGTGTATGCCATGGAATTATGGATTTCTTTCTTAAAATTTAGGAGCCGATTTCAAACACATCCGCCCAAACACTAATAATGCAGATTAATCTCTGTGTTTTCTGCTGCCGATGTAGTCAGGATTGCTCCTCTGTAACCAGAGCTGGCTGACATGGACCATAGAGCTTTTCAGATGGTCATGAAAACAAAATTGTATGTACTAGGTTACTTTTAATAAAGTTATCCATGATGCGATGGGCTGGGGTTGGCGACTGACTATCTTGTAAAGAAAAAGAATAAAGGTAAGGGGAGTTATGGCCACGCATTTTACCAGACTATTTGTATTGATTTGCAATGCAGATGCCAATATAGGCTGCATGTATGCAGTTTTAGACAGGCCCACAGATTAAGACTATGGAGTTTCTAGTATACATAAGATGCAAAGCTTGAAAAAGTCTAAACTCGAGGCCTTAAATGGTCTTGGATACAGTTAAATATAACATTTACATTCTGAAAATCAGATTCAGAGGTCTTTCTTGTGAAGACCATATTCATATAGCTCTCTAGTTGTTTTCATTTTCATGTTTTTTAAAATGTGAAATAAATATTATATTTCATTGTAACTGGTATTAAAAAGGTCTTAAACATAAGTTGATGAAACTTGCAGACACCCTGTTCACAGTTCAGGTTAACTTGTGCTTGCTCAATCCTTATCAATGCAGTTTTAAGTCAATGGATGCTATCAATGTTAATTAAGCCTACTGGCCAAGCTCGGGTAATCCAGTCTAGCTGTATCCAACACTGTAGTCGACTCCGCTGTGTCATCTGGATGGAGCCTAGTATGTTACAGTCAAGCCAAATGCATAGCCTCGTCTGTACAGCTCAGTCTGTGTGATCAAAAACAAAATACAGTTACTCAATTATTAGAAATGTTATTTTGTTTATGTTGTTTTTCTACAGCTTGCCTTGATCCCTCAAGAGAGACACTCACCTCTCCAGTACCACACTAATGGGGACCGTAAGAACCACCAGCTTTCTAAACTCGAACTATAGAGCTCAGAGAGCCTTCCTCTCTCCGTTCTTCTGCTGAGACAAAGCAGGAAATAAACACCAGGTGCCATGCGTGTGAGTTTTTGCCAGGGCCTGTTAACTGGAGCCATTGTCCTCAATCTCCTCATTCTCTACTATGTGTCCCGGGCCCAGCAGCAGATGATGGAGAAGCGGAGAGACCTTGGCAGGGGCACCAGGAGGGCTGCCCTACCGGCCTCCAGTCTGGGGGGAGGCCTAGGGGGCCTCGCGGGGCCCGGTGGCGGCTTGGCTGGGCCCGGCGTGGTTGAGGGGGTTGAGGGAAACAGCCGTGGCCCCCGAGTGACCGTGCTGCTTCGCGAGTTTGAAAACTTTGAGAATTATGTCGGGGACGTGGCTCTTTCCTTCCTCCGCCAGAGGCCGGAGCTTCCCTTCCTGGCTGTGGCCGACACCTCTCCCTACCCTCCCCTGGCGCTGCCGGACGGGGCTCGGCTCCTGGTGCTCTCCCCGAGCCCCGACCAGCCGCCCCAAGCTCACAGGCCGGAGTTCCACGTCCAGACGGAATTTGTGCTGCTGGTGCCCGACGGGGTGCAGCTGGAGCAGGGCCGGGCCGTCGAGAGGCTGATCAGGGAGCTGGAAGGCGAGGGCGGGGGGCCCGTGAGGCTGGTGGCCGCGCCGGTGCTGGCTCGATCCGCCGTACAGTGTCTCCACTTGCGGGTCAGCCTGAGGGAGTGGACGGCCACCTACTCGCCGGCGGCGTCCGGGAGCAGCGGGAGCGTGTGCACGGCGCTGCAAGGTGACGCGGTGGTCCTCGTCCGCACCGAGGACCTCTTCAACCTCTCCGTCCCTCTGGGGCGGCCCCTCTTCTCCTCGCTCTTCATCCAGACCTCGCTGAGAGGCTGGAAGGTCAAGCTGCTGGAGAGCCCCTGCTTCTCCGCCGGCCACCGGCCCCTCTTCAGCTCGGCTCACAACCAGTGGAAGGCCGACACCCTGTTGAAGGAGGCCACGGGGAGGCTCATGAGGAGCTTCGGTCTTAAGCGTCTCCTGCTGCCCGACGGGAAGGAACAGTGGCACGGCTGCAGTAAGGAGACGCCTCGATGCTTTGGCACCGTGCGAGACGATACCCCGGACTATCTCTACCTGGAGCGCTGGACGCCACCCTGCTGCCTGCGGGCGCTCAGAGAGACCACCAAGTACGTGGTCAACATCCTGGAGAGCTCCGGCGTGCGCTACTGGCTAGAGGGCGGGACTCTGCTGGGCGCCGCCCGCCATCAAGACATCATCCCGTGGGATTACGACGTGGACCTGGGCATCTACCTGGAGGATATCCCCAACTGCGATCACCTGAAGAACCTGGACTCCGGCTCTCTGGTGGATGCTAACGGCTACGTGTGGGAGCGGGCGGTGGAGGGCGACTTCTACAGAGTCCAGTACAGCGAGGCCAACCACCTTCACGTGGACCTGTGGCCGTTCTACCCGCGCAACGGCGTCATGACCAAAGACACGTGGACGGAGCACAAACAAGACGTGGAGTTCCCGGAGCACTTCCTGCAGCCGCTGGTGCCCATGCCCTTCGCCGGCATCACCGCCTACGGCCCCAACAACCACCGCGCCTTCCTGGAGCTCAAGTTTGGAGAGGGAGTGATCGAGAACCCCCAATACCCCAACCCTGCCAAGAAGAGGCTGGACAGAAGCAAGCTATGAGAGAGGATCAAGAAAGACTCACCGGCCTTTTTATGATGTGGTGTGTTTGTTTACCAAACCTTACACTAAATTCGGGCCTCGGTCCAGAAATCTAATAAGGGGCCAAAATAATGAAAGCATTTCCTCTGTGAAATGGACGCACCAAATAGAGGCTACAACAACATCAGCACAGACACAAAATGCCATCACATACCTGGTTGCATTCATCTCTATTTGCAGGATCTGAGTTGAGGGGTGAAGTGTAGCATCGTGTTGCCTTGTTATTCTCCCTCCGAGTGGTAAAGGTTTTGCTTGCAGGGGGCACGGGTGCTTGAAAGAAATTATTGTCTAGTGTCATCAGTCAAGTTATGAAAATTATTGATGGGCTTCATCCGGTGTAAAGACCTAATATGTGTTTGTGTTAGATAGCTGTAAAAATGATAAACACCGACTATAACCCATCTAAAATAAGCTGCGCTCCTCATCAAACGCTGCTATCCTAAGCAATATCAAAGGTATTGTACCAAGGTTATCTATGTTTTACCTAAAATATGATTTAGGAAGTATTGCGTGTTACATGGTTTTGCACTGATTGACAATTTTTTTGGGATTTGCACAATTCATGTATGAATATTACTGTACATTGATGCCGTTTGGTACCTAACCCCATCTGGAGAAATGAAGCATCTCTCAGCATCTTGGTAACAGGAGAGGTAGCAGAATGATAAAGCTTCACTCATTTTTTTGCGAAAATCAACCCATTGCTCGATTTATGTGTGAGGCGTTACTACTGAGCATGTGTTCTGTATTGACTGAAATAGATTTCTGAATTCAGTGGGTTATTAAAAGAAAATAAAACTTCCTAAAGGAGACACATAAAAGACCACACTAGCTCTTCTGGAGAGCCACATATTTTCCTGGTGTTATTACTTGTGTATGATGTGTCGAGGTGTCACTCCATTTCATAACCTGGGGAAATAAAAGACTTGTAACAGTGCCATGTCTCCTATTTTTAATTTTGTCATAAGACCCTACTGGGGATTGTTGGTAAATTCATAGTGGATAGACGTGCAATGCTATATGCTTCTTGGCCACTAGGGGGCATAAGGCACAAATAAATATTCTGGGGCTTTTGTAACTCCTAAACCACTGGACTATGTTGCTGCACTTCTGTCACTGCAACCGGGGGAGGTGAGTTGTTCAACACTGACAGTGGAAACAGGAATATGGCTCACTTGTTTGTCATGTGTTGATCTTATGATGGAAGCTACTGAGTTTCCTTGTCCTCCATAAACAGAAGTGGCCCCGAATTAAAATAGGAGCAAGAGCTCCCTTGCACCTGTTGATGCTGTAGACACTGTATTCCTTGAGGTGTGTGCGCATTCCTCCGAATCCCAATTGTATGAACAAAATTGTTCACATATGACCTGGCATTCAGACACCTGCCTGCATCGCTGGAAGGCCATGTCAGGTTATTTTTGGATGGCAAGACCAACATGAGCTCCATATATATTTAAACATAAGGTTTGGCACCATCATCACATGACATGGGTGTAACAAAGAATGTGTAGTAATGGGGTGTTAATAGCTGTGCATGTGCAATGGTATGCTCACAACCTGTATGCAACCATTCACTGCAGTAAGTAGGGATTAGAGAAAGTCAAAGAGCACATTTTTAAAAAAGTATTTTATTATTAAAACCCAAAAAGAGTACCTTCAGACTGTAACTGGAATAAGTTCTTTGTAACACGTACCACCGTAACCAAGTCATTCAGGATCACAATGCACATACCCTCGACATATAAACACCGTGCTGCACCGAGGCAGACACACACTGAAAGATCTGAGACTCATGTGGAATGATAACCGTCTTTGCAGCCACACACGTGTACGTATGTTTGCATGTGATGGCGCAAGAGTGGAAATTGCAAATAAATTGCAATAAAAGCTGTTAGCAGGCAAGGATTACGTTCACCCTCTAATGATAAGATTGTAGAAATACTGGGATGCCAGGCTTCTAAAAAAGCAGTGAAATTTAAAGCTGATAAAATAATTTTTACTGTAAGTTAGTTAACGATTTTTCATACGTCTGTATTCTGTGTAATAAGAAGATGCCCGTCATCAATGTAATATAAATGATAAGGCTGGAAGAGATGACATCAAATAAACATTCAATAGTGCAACTTCAATCGTCCATTTTGTTGCCGTATTCAATGTTGCATTACAAAATATCTAGGACAGTACCAACACTATTGTCATCACAGCTACAACTCACATTCTCCAAACCTTTCAGAGAGAAATCACTGAACAGAAGCACATGGTACACACAGAATCTAGACTCTTTCACACACACAAGTTGAATTTAAGAAGAAAAAAAAAGGTCAATAGAATTAAAACTATGGCCAATCAATTATTATAACATGACACAACTGACAAAAAAAAAGGGGGGGGAAAGGAATATATCAGATGCTGCTTTGGAGACACTAAAACAAGAAAACTCACTACACTTAGTGCAGTGATGTCTGGCTATACTCCATATCAAGTTCCATATTAGTTAAAATCTGCTTTGGATTGTTTGATAACATAAATAAATAAAAGTTCATGAAAATAATTAGAGGCAAGAAAATAAAAAATAATCTACAAGGATACCTATAGTCGATAAAACTAATATTTCATATATGTGACTATCATAGCCAATCAGAAATATTCATATCTTAGGTTATGACACACTTACCCTTTCACCTCCTCGTCCTACTAGTGTTTAGGCCTCAACAATGAAAACATATATCCACACTCCAGGAAGGAACATTGTTCATGACACACCACATTTAGACACATCACACTTTTTTTCTCCTCACTGGCTGTGCTTTTAAACTCTTTTGTGCGTCTCTAAAATGCTTTGACCTACATACTACAACAGCTTTGGGTAGATAGTGGGCTAAAACAATCATAAACTCTCCTTGGAAACGACCTTAAATAGGTGTCGGTAGGACGTTAACAATCTACTTCCTGTTTGCTGAGTCTGTTTTGGTCTCAGAAGGTTAAGGAACAGTTGAGGTTCGGTCTTTAAGCAACAGTTAAAACCTGAGGTTATGCAGCCTGCCACAGCGCTGATGTCCATTTGGAGAGGCAGAACTGCTTGGAGGTCAATGTGCGTGCGAGTGTTGAGTGTTGAGTTACATCTTAAGTCCACCAGAAAAAGGTCCTTCATTCAGCTTTGTGACATTACTGAGGATGTCATGTCATTTGGTGTGTTGAATAGTATAAATATAATCTTGTGAATTTGTGAGGTTTCCATCACCTTTTCCCTCCACGAGAAAGGCAATGTGCGAAAAGAGTGACAATGGCAACGGTGTAATCATAGACACAATGCAGAGTAAGAGCTGGTAACTGAAAGAGAACAGTTTGACACATGAAAAAAGGAGAGCGTCTGTTTTTCTAAATGACAGTAAAGATGCTGACATGACGCGGCATAAAATTTGGAGATTGATGACAACAGCTCTAAAAAAAAATACAGTCCTTCAAAAAAAAAATCTGAAAATCCTATGTGCACAATTGTAATCTTAATTTTGACCTATACATTTTATCTGTTCCCTCCCAGAAAAGTGTCAAAATGATAGAGGAGGATCCTGTTTGAATGGTAGTGTGTCAGGGCCTCTCTCCACTCGCTTTTCTGTAGGGAAGGATGGAGAGAAAAAAAAACGGGGGGGCGCCAGGTTTCATTGTTGGTAGTCCTCGTTGATGATCTTGTTTACATGATGGATTCTTTTTCACTGGACACGGCTGTGGCGGCGCCTTCTGCATCATCCTTGCCACCTCGTCTCCCTATGAGTGGTGATTGTTCGAATGTGGTGGCGGTGGTCGGGTGGTCCTCCAGCTTGACCTCTGTCAGCTCCGCCCCTTCCTCTAGTTTGGCCGAGCGGTCCACAAAGTGCTGCAAGAGCCCGGCTCCGAAGGCATCGCCCTCCACATTCAGCACAGTGCAGGTACGGTCACTAAGGAAAGACAGAGGGGATGACTTCTAATTTTGATGCAGTTTTGATGTCATTTGGTATGTTACAAACTGCACAAACCCAACAATCTAAGCAAAAAAAAAAGTGCTTTATATTATTTGGATGCGTTGCAAAAGGGTCCATATAAAATACATAGGTTGTGTACTTACACAAGCCAGTCGACGGCCAGGATGAGAGAGATGTCAGAGGTGGGAAGTCCTACTGCCTCCAGGATAATAGCAAGGGTGAGCACACCACCTGCAGGTATACCTGCTGCTCCTACACTGGATGCTGTGGCTGTCACTCTAACAGAAGGGGCGGGACAAGGACACAGTTAGACACAGAGGGCCCAGATTCAGGAATACACTGCGTTACGAAAAGGTAAAAGTCAATATATCACCGAACAACATACAGTATATGCATTGTAGTAAATGTGCAAAAAGTGAAAGTATAAATGTATTCAACCAGTTGATACAACTCAATTTGATTGTGAGTCTGAAGGAAGGAAACAGAGAGAGAGTAGAAACAAGTATGTGTGGACACAATGTGCAGAGGAATAATCTACGGGACTTACAGGATGGTGATGACCTGGATGAAGTTGAGATGGTAGTTGTTGAGCTGGGCGATGAAAACAGCCGCCACACACTGGAAGAGAGCGGCTCCGTCCATGTTGACCGTGGCGCCGATGGGCAGGATGAAACGGCTGATGTGCTTGGACACGCCGTTATTCTCCTCCACACACTTCATCATCAGGGGCAGAGTGGCAGAGCTACGGGTTGAACAAACGAGGAATGAGGTCTGAGTCTATGAAACTGGATGACAGAAAACAGTGTGTGTGTGTGTGTGTGTGTGTGTGTGGGCAGATATTTATGCGTGTTCAAGAAATTGAGAATGTGTAACAACCAGAGTAAGCAAATGAGTGTTAGAGAGACAGAGAAACAAGCGGTCACGTGTTCGTGTTACCTGGAGGCGGTTCCGAAGGCGGTTGCCAGGGCAGTGAATATCCCCCACAGGAAGGTATAGGGGTTCTTCCTAGTAATGACAAAGTAGATGGCTGGCAACGCTATCAACCCATGGATGGCGTGTCCAATGATACAGCAGGCTATGTATTTCCCCAGGCTGGCAAACAGCTCAGCAACGTTCTCCATCTCGACGATCTTTCCAGCTACCAGGAACATGATACCCACGGGGGCATACCTGTGGAGGGACAGAGAAAGATACCCGCTCAGCACTTCTCACAACATTCTCCATAATATTCCTCATCCTAGACCTATCCAACCCGGAAGAATATAGCCGCGCGCGGGGGGCTCCCTTACCACATGATCCAGGAGACTAGCACCATGGTGGCCTCGTTGAAGGAGTTGAAGAACTTGATGAGGATCTCCCCTTCGGGTCCCAGCTTCCTCAGTGCCACGCCAAACACAATGGCAAACACCACCAGACCCAGAATGTTCATACCGTCCTGGTCTGTGGGAATGGGAATCTGCGCACATACAGACATGCAATCAAACACACAATCAGAAACGCAGGTGCACAGCCAATCATAAATTCAGTGACACCTTATGCTATGTCAGACAGAGATGCTGCGGCCCGTATTGTATGTGTGCAGTGTGATCTTCACTCTGCTCACCGTCTCCACTGTAGCATTGGGCAATCCACTTGAGACATTCTTGTAGCTGGTTGCATACTACACCGGAAAGAAAGATAGTATGTTTTAGTATACTCAATCGGTCTATCTTAATCTTTACACAATTCCATGTCATAATCAATTTGAATTGTAGAATCGGTTTGGGATACTGACTGATTGGAAGGCAGCAGACACCAGGTTGGAGGGAAAGATGTTTCTGTGAAGAGAGAAAAAAAAAGACTTTCAATTTCTGTAGTCAACATGCACCGGATGCCTGGTGCAAATGAAACGGTATGGGTGAGATGAGAGGGGGAATGTAAATATTTGTGTACTGAAGAAAACTGTTTTTTATATCAGGGCTTTGTTTTGTTCCTCCTTTCTCTCGACATAGAAGTGCGCAGGAGCTTTCTAAGTGCAGTGTAGTGCTGGAGAGTGTAAATCAACTAGAAACTGTTCTAATCTACATTTTCAATAATACTTCTACTGCTATTACTATTACTACTTCTTCTATTCTCCAGCTGTCCAGCTCTGGACAGTGGTGGCGGTTCACAGGGAGGGAACCACGAGGTTTATCATGTGGAAATAACTGAGAGAATTTCACTATTAATCCCCCTTTGGTCTCTCTGTGCCCCCAACACTGCTGGCTTGGATTACTATGCTTACTAAATTGCTGTTGTCCATTAATAAGTACACACAAGCATGCATGCGCACACACAAACACACAGGTACATTGGTCCAGCCTCCAAATCTCCAAAGAACTGTATGAACCCGATGTGCCCCCACCACCACCGCCCCTGTCCTCCAGAGCAATAAGGGATCACCTTCAGGGGCTCCTTCTATCCACTGATTCATTTATTCACTCTAAGTATCTCCCACTTTGGAAACCATAGTGCAGCATCATGTGACCCTGTGACAGAGGATAGAGCGTGCAGCTTTCCTGGTTATGCTGCAGGTTATGCTGGCTACACGTGTCACATCTGTGTAAATATGTACTATTGTGCCGTCATCCCCTCAACCCTTTCCATTTCCACTTCCTGCTATTGTGTGTCATGGCAACTTGATGACTGGTATTGCCGGGGGGGGGGCATTCTGTGACAACATACCACAGCTATACATATATACATACATATATATATAAAAATACACTAGAAATGTCTTCTCCTCCTCCTAGTCTCTCTCTCTGTCACACTAAAATAAGCACATACAGGCCTAATGTCACAGACTAGTTACTAGTTACTAGGGCAAGACAGCCCCCCGTCTTTGTCCCATTCCTTGCAAGGAGCTCACAGTTAAAATGTGTCTAAAATCAAATGGTTTGGTGCGGAAGAGTGACAGTGAACCCCAAGTGACATTTTAGCCAAAAATGATCTTCACGTATGATTGGAAAGATCTTGTTGAGACTCATGTGTGCAATACCCAAACTCTAGATTACCCTGAATTAAATAAAGAACCCATTTTCTCTCCAATCCTTTGTTCTCTTAGATATTATATCTAATTCATGGTACCTTGTTGCACCACCCATTATGCAGGTCTTACCGGATGTAGGAACAAGCTTTCAGTTAAATGAATAATAATCGGATGTGGCATAGATCTCCATGCAAAGCCTGAACAATGTTTCATTTCCTTCTCGTTTTTGCATTAGGTGCTTGACTGATTTAAGGGTTAAGGCCTTGGCTGACGCAACAAACCTACTTTACATACTTCTTCCCACCAGAGTTTGTTTTCCCGCCAAGCTATTTATACAAATTCCTTTGCTACCAAAGACTTGACATTGTCAATGCATTCTTAAAAACGCCTTAGGACAAAACACTACATTAACAGTACAGCAACTACAAATGAAAACTCTACCCTCCGATACAGTTAGATATCATCAGTCTGTGATGTTTAAGGCATTCCAGGAGTTACTTTGTGATTTAGTGTTGCAACTTATTTTTTTCATATACCCACTTTCCCCTCAACCTGCCTCATCCATTTCAACTAGTGATTTCCTTTCAGACAATATAGTATGGCACAGTATAGTAGTAGTATAGTATCCACAGGGGCCAGCCATGCTAAGAATGGATGCACTCATTGTACGAGTCACTTAAGACAAAATCAGTCAAATGTCATGTTATATTAAGCCCTGTTGAGGAATTCATTGTGCCAAGCAATATCAACATGTACTACCATCGTTTCGTGTAGTTTAAGGCTACATCTGCGCATGCCCATGGAAAGAAAGCATGCGTTTATGGTGGTGCGGACGGTGAGCTTTTCCAAAACGTTACGGCTTTGCACGGCCTTTATAGCCCAAGGCAATAAATACACAGATGGCAGACGCCTGTATAGACAGAGTCTGGTTCGACAAGGATGTGTAGGAACCCGTTGCTCCACGCCCCTCTTCAGTTTACACAGCCATAGAACAGTGACGCATGGGCATATTATTTGTTACGTAAAGTCACTGAGAAGACTCGTTATAATGAGACACACGAGTCATCCACATTGCCCTATTAGGATCATGTGTGTATGGGTGTGTGTGTGGGCGTGTGCAACATGTCCGTCCTTCGTTTTAGAGCAGCCAGCCACAGACGGTGGGAGCGTAACATCAAAGTACAACACTAAACAGGAGTGGTTTAAGGCGTTCCTAAAATAGACCTGAGTCTAGAATTAACCCTGGTCTTTGAAGATCTTTATGAGATACTTGACACTCCAAGCAGTAAGCATGAACAGATTCAGACCAGCTGATGCAATGCTTCTTACTCGTTGAGTTTTGTAGCTCATGTACATGTATGTACATTCGCCTGCAGCACTTGACAGTGATTGAGCTATTCAGCACTAGTGATATTTGTTTATAAGCTTTGACTTTTATTGTAAATCTTCCATATGTATTAAACAAAATCATCTGAGATCCATGTGCTACATGTGTATGAAAAAGCACATTTGAGTGTACAATGATACTGCTAATAATAATGCTTATTATTAAGCATATTAACATGATACCTACTGTGAGTGTAGCTAGTGAGTGAGTAATCACACATTACGATGGTCACCAGTTTCGGTGAATCACCCTTAACTGCGGGCATCACAACCACCCAACTCACGAGAGGAGTTTTAACGTCACGTGCGTGTATTATAAAGAAGAAAACAAGAGAAATGTAACCAAATTAAACTGATTGTGAGTTCAATGTTTGAAGAGGAATAGGATAGGAATAGGAAGAGGATCGCCCCGTTTAGCTACAACTGCGACTGTATCGCGGAGAGTTAACCCGTGTAGTGAACACATGGTTGAGCTGACGCAACTGCTTCATGTCGTTACAGCACGTCCGGCTGGTACACCCTAGGTTGGGTACAGTTAGGGGCGGAGAGGCGTCTTGAAAATACATTTTCTGTCTTATCAGGCAGTTAAGAGTCCTGTATCTTTAACTAGAAACCCGGGAGCTTTTGGCAAGCTTGTCGTCAATTCGCTGAAAGTTTTAACAGTTTTCTTGTTGGATGCCAGCGTGCGCCTGTAGGGAGGCATAGAGCTACATTTGAATCAGAATTATAGTAACGTTGCTCTGAGGACAGGAAATGCACGTGTGAACTCATTGACAATGCTGTGTGTGCGCGAGGGGGGCCACGTGTAGAACCCCACCGGGTCACTTTATCATCATTGCGGGAAAGACCGGGGCGGGGCGGGAAATAGAGTACACATGCTGCCTGGAGACTTCTATCATAATGATTTAGTGGTGTCCCAGGCCAGCTGTCCAAATATCTACTCACTCACCTGATCAAATCCAGGAAGGAGTCGATTACGTCTTTCTTCTGGGGTAAACCGTCATCCAAGCCTGCCACTGTGGGTTTATCGGTGACTGTGCCCGGGTTTATGATGAAAGCCATCGCGACCCCGATGGCCGAGGCGATCAAGGTGGTGACCAGGAAGAAGAGCATTGCCCAGCCGCCGAGCTTGCCCAGGGCTTTGGGGTCGAGGCTGGCCGCGCCGGAAACCAGACTGCAAACGACCAGGGGGATTATGATCATCTTCAACAGGCGGATGAGCAACTCACCGGGGAAACCGACATAGATAATCTGGGTCCTGGTCAGCTCCGCATTGCGCACACCAAGTCCAATAATAACGCCAACGATGACCCCGGCTACGGTGAGAATCACCAGCAAGTTTGCCATTACTATCCTCTTCACCCGCTGGCCCTTTGACTCGGGGCTGCTCTTCCTGTGGCTGTTGAGTCCGTTGGCAACCGGTTCGCCGTTGGATGCCATACCTTCTTCCATGTCTACCTTCTCAGCCATTGCGCGTCCTGAAAGTAACCCAACAGACCTAAAAACAAACTGGGAAAACTTCTGTAATTTAGTTATTGGGCCGTGACTAAGTTTAAATGTTGCCAAGCTGGCCTATTCTCGGAATTTGCCCCAAAGTCACTGTGTAGTTTAACCGGGATGCTCTGCCTCGCCCTGTGTGCAGCCTTCTAATGTGCTTGGTCTCTCTCTGTCAAGTTAAGGCAATCCCGTTGACGTCACGCAAAGAGGCGGGCTCATGCTGATGTAGGCTTAGGGAGGTTTACATCATGTCGTTTAAAAATTGCAGATGTGAGACGGAAACTTTTTAGACGGTGATGGATAACCCTAATAGAAAGTACATACCAAAATCTATTCAGCGTAGGTCAATGAGAAACAATCAATGACCCACAGATCAATAGGACATAACGACTAGGCTAGACTAGACTAGGCATCAGAAATACGTCCTCAGAAACTCCTCCTGGTGGCCCCCATTCACATTTGCTTTTTTATACAACTACTCTATAGAGGAGCTTCAGGTTTTAATATTGATGACAGATTAAAGGTTTATTTCTAATTCCCGGGTGTCTGTCTCACGAAGTGAGATTAGTGAGTGAGCGAGTTAACCATGGGTGTAAGCCTTGCTATTCGTTCTGGCGAAGGTGGCTCACTTTTTAGCAAGGTAAATCACCATGGTAACCGAGGCTGGTCCGGAGCAGGTTATGTTCAGGATGTTGGATCAAAACTGATAAAAAGCCCGGCTCGTCACCAATCAGCTCTCTGGAAAAATAGCATCACCACTCACAAAGGAAACTTTTAAAAATACATTTTACTGTAAAAATCCCATTAACAAAACCAGATATTAACAAAATCATTGCAATCAAATACCAAAAAATAAGTGTAAAGAAGTTACGATACGATACTATAAAGCGCTCTTAGCAGGGTAATAGACTGGCAGAACGCCTTTGCTTTCCATAAGGATTTAATATATTAGAGATATTATAAATGTTTGTAGCGTGTCCAGTCGATTTCCCACTCTGTCTATAAATGAGGACTATCAAATAGCGAGTAGCTAGATGGCTATATAGTTAACAGAAATTTAATTAATTAGGCTTCTTGAGAGTGATTAGTGCAATAAATTGTACTGTATCAATAAGAAATTTACCCACCATGTACTACTCTATATTCAGTTTTCCTCCAGGGATCCTCTCAGCCTTGGCAGTAGCAACTGCAGCAGATTTTCGCTTTTATTTTTTTGTATTGCTCATATTTATTCATTATAATTGTATGTTCTTTTTAGTAATCCATTTATTTCCAATACGTTACATTTCGACAGTCTACTTTTGTTGTTGTTTATGTAACCCCCCATTTTTTCTATGTCTAGTTTATTGCTTTTATTGTTTTATTATTTTCATTTTTTCTACTATTTGTATTACTTATTTTTATAATCTAGTTGTGTATATTCTATTTCATTTCCTCTGCTGAATCATTTTACTTTTGCCGCTGCAACGATCTATTATGAACACAGGAATCAATAAAGTCTCATTTTATGTTAAATCCGTTGCTCTGGCTCCGTCCATGTTGCATGTGATTGGCTATTTGTTACAAACCCCGCCCCTTTCATGTGAAAATGCTCATAGCTTGACTGGAAAAGTCTTAGTAGATGACTATGAGACCTGTCAGACTGGATTGGCATTGTTTGGTTTTGTGAAGCCAGCCATCACAGGTTCAACATCAAGAGAAAGGTATGTTCTTAAATTCTCACTGGACTCTTTCAGAATATACGAAATACATGTATTCATTTTCAAATTTAGTAGTTACCTCATTAACATTGTGTTACCAGCCAATAGTTTTAGGTCTTTAGGTCAGAAAACAGGAACCAAACTTTACAGCCAGGCTCCACCAAACAAGATTTACAACACGTCCATATTGGCTCCTTTCCCTTTGTATTGAACACAATGATGTGATGGGACAGCTTGCAGTGTGAACCAAATGAAACGATGAGAACATTGAGTACAGGTCAATAATATGCAATGAGTGTGATAAGCCATTTGATTGGAAAAACGAGACCAACAAGATTTGGTTTGTCCTCGTGGTCGTTCCTTCAGACAACCTCTGTGTGTTTGTTTACCCTCCTCACAAGCTCAACCAGTTCAACATATAAATTGTTGCTATATTATCAAAGGTAAATGTAAGTAAAACCGCAAGCATAGCAATAACATTAATGTAACATCTGTATGTTTGAAAGAAAGAAGAAGCATGGTGGTCGAGGGGTGGGGTTGCCTTTAACTGTACTCTGCCTTACCTTGTGATGGAGTGAAAATGACAGGGAGTAGACATCAACCAACCACAAGCATGCAACAACACCAGGTGCCTTTTTGTTCCATCTATTTGGTCAAACAATTATTTTGTGTCTGTCTGTCTGTCTGTCTGTCTGTCTGTGTGTGTGTGTGTGTGTGTGTGTGTGTGTGTGTGTGTGTGTGTGTGTGTGTGTGTGTGTGTGTGTGTGTGTGTGTGTGTGTGTGTGTGTGTGTGTGTGTGTGTGTGTGTGTGTGTGTGTGCATGTGTGCGTGTAGTCTTCCTTCCACCACCCCTGATGCAGTGAAGGAGGAATGGATTACTGGGGCCTATGGTCTAATAGCGTAAAAACTGAGTGCAGGGGTCCAAGAAAGCTTCGGATTATTTTACACTTAAACAACAATCCAAGCCCTTATTAAACACTCTCCCATTGGTGGAAATTTGTGGGAAAGACACCTTTAACACCGAGGAATATCCACGGGACCAGGATTCAGGCTGGTAGGAAACGGTTCCCTCAGCCCTGGGTTTGTTATCTCAAGCTCGTTCTTTGTTCGCTACGACTGTGTGAGTGATTGGAGGAATCGCTGGGTGTGCAACTCTGTGAGAAAGGACAGCTTCAATAGCTGAGCCCGCTGGTAGTAGGCCCCATTTATGAAAACACACACACACACACACACACACACACACACACTGTGGAAAGGAGTTCTTGTAGTATGTCTATGTACTTTAGTCTTTGAATCTCAGCAAATTTTGACAGATCTTCTACGGACCTCTTGCAACAAATGTACAACAACAAAATATAGTTAAGAAAGAGTCTACTATTGTTGATTATGACACTTTTTTTGTATGATACATCAATCTGTGTTTTTGGGAACTTCATTAAGGTCTAATTACAGTGAGCAAGTCCAAGATTCGGAAATGTTCTCTTGGGAGAGGAACAGGTTGTACAGTATTCAGTTGTGATATTTACAGCAGTGGTGTGCTTTTTTAAGCTTCATGAGATCTACCTTTCCTTTGACTTGGCTGGGGCAAAGCATGACGTTTCAAAACCAGAACTGTGCAACCACCAACTAACAAGTTTCTAATCAGCCCCCATATGTCTCAAGTTCATTTAGCCCACAACGTCTGAATTGTTGTATCACTACTTGTCTAATTTGCTCACATATCATCCTTTAGTACTTGATAAGGAAGTTAAAACTACTTATTTTGTTGTTGTCTTCATCTGTGTGACTCCGTTGATCTGGAGTGGGTATTTTGGGTTTGTGATCAACCAGTCCATCCCAGTATATGGTGCAGGCGAAGTGCCAAAAATAAAAGGCAGGCAAATGATCTAGCAACTGATAAACTGGGGAAGCAAATGAGAGGCTGGTGGTGGGATGGATGCCAACAGACTGAACAAACTAATCAGGAAGGGGATTAACCTGGATGCACTGGAGGAGGTAGAGAGGCAGAGCGAATCATGGATAATGTCTCCCACCCTCCATGACATGGTTATGAAGCAGCGGAGCTTATTCAGCCGAAGACTGATCCCACCGCGGTGCGACAGCGAGCGCTACAGCTCCTGTCGGCCGCCATCACCCCTCCCCCTCTACAACTCAACTAAGGACCGTGTGATGGATGACCACGTATCACCCATCACCCTGCACTTCATCCATTCCCTTTCACATTCATTGATTCATTGCCCTGCCCTTCATCCATTCCCTTTCACATTCATTCATTCATTGCCCTGCCCTTCATTCATTCCCTTTCACATTCATTCATTGCCATTAACTCTGTATCTATGTACCATCCATTAATCCACAAGCTGCTCTTCCCAGTCTTCTATCTATCTATCTATCTATCTATCTATCTATCTATCTATCTATCTATCTATCTATCTATCTATCTATCTATCTATCTATCTATCTATCTATCTATTATCTATCTATCTATCTATCTATCTATCTATCTATCTATCTATCTATCTATCTATCTATCTATCTATCTATCTATCTATCTATCTATCTATCTATCTATCTATCTATCTATCTATCTATCTATCTATCTATCTATCTATCTATCTATCTATCTATCTATCTACATAAACATTACATTACATTACAATCAGAAGTGACTTACAATAAGTGCATTCAACGTAGGTAGGTGCATTTCCTTCCTAAACAAGCATCTAAGAGCAGAACCAGTGCTAAGGTAAAAGTGCAATAAGTTATCTACCTACTAAAGATACCAAACACCAAAACATAATAATGCCTTTTTTAAATTTCTGTTATAAAATGTAATCATACCCTTTTAGGCAAATACTAATTCTATTTAACTTCATGAGTCAGTCACCCACAACTTACTATTTTTAACAACAGCTCCACTTTACGGTAAAAGGATGAGACACCACTGCTCTCAGTAGGCTTTTTTTTGGCACTTCCTCTGTGACATACTGTGCGATGGACTGGCTGGTCACAAAACCCTAAGACAGACAGCCCAGGCAGGGAAGGAGATAGGCTCATCATGTGACCTGGGAAATTAGGACGTGGAGAATGCCTGACACAAAGTGCTGGGGTCTCAGGTGTCTTGAGAACAATAGGTGAGGGCAGGAGGAACGCCAACACAGAAAAACAGGGTGGAGACAGAAAGGAAACAGGATACCCTAATCTGGCAACTCCTTGCCTCTTATGTTTTTGCTGCTGCTGTTATATGCTGTTAGCCCAAGGTACAGTACAAAAATATTTTACTGGCACTACTGGCACTGTAAGATTAGAGGAAAGTACATCAGAGGACAAAAAGGATGTCGCTCATCAGCGTAGACTGAACAAGGAAGGAGCTGAGTCATGATGAAAGCATGAATGAATGTTTTGACTCTAAAAGGAATGCCGGGAAGAAGAAGGGAAGGCTCTGCTTTGAAAGATTGTGTCAGGTGTACAAAACAGCACACAGTAGAAACTTACTAAGCCACGTGTTTAGACGAGTAAGTACATTGAAAAACTGGTTCAAAGAGTATTAGAATTAGTTAGAGTTAATTAGTTAGTATTAGTATTAGTTTGTTGCCATTCATATGAGTCGAAAAGAAGAACCATACAACTTACAACTATTTTTTATTGTGCAGGCAATAATGACACTTGTGTCACTCCTATTACTAACAATTACTATTTTTTCCCACAGCACACGAAAGTCATCCCTGCTGCCTAGAAGTGAAAGGCAGGCCCCTAAACCCTGTCTGATCTCCTAGAGCCCAATGTGCCCAGGAGGGGCCTCCCAAAATCATTCACACATTGACACTGTGTAATCAGACTCATACGCCCTGCCCACAACCACCCTCCTGCAATGTCTCTGTCTGTTGCATCGATGCCTGGATTAGTGACACAGCATGCAGCCCCAGAGCCCGTGTATATGTCCATGGACTAGTAGTTTAAATGTAAATTTGCCCTCTCACACAAACCTGCATACTATCTTTTCCACCTTCTGTAGTTGTACACTGATTCATTTTTAGTACTGTTTCCCTAACTGATCTGATGGAGTGGACATAGAGGGGGCCCATAGAATATGCTTGCCCTGGGACCCCTAGCAGGGTAATCCACACATGATTACTTCATATGTGTTATTCAATAATTCATATGTATACTATTCTTAACAGTTTCACCTTTATTCAATTACATTTATTCTTCAAACACAAATTGTCAGTCAGGTGAGGTGAATTTTGATGATTTTATGTTTTCATTTACAGGATTACATGCTCCTGTGTGGATAGAGACAATTCTCTGACCCCTGTGCTAATGAAACCCTTTCAAAACCCATAGAATAAACTCAAAAATGACGGCCAATGGTGGTATGAAGGTGAAGCTAAAACAAGGCTAAATTTCTTAGTTCTCCCAACAGTGATGAAATGTACTGCAATATATAGTCACAATATATTGTGATATGACGATGTTTCCTGTAAGACAGAAGCGTTGCAGGAAGGACGGTGGATGTTGGATGGGGCCAGCTTTAGCCCAAGGCTGTTCTTAGGAACAAGTGCTTGGGCAGAATTACTTTACTGAAGGCTGTCCTGTGTTTTAATGACAGTTACTAAAACACAGCGGCAACTGAAATGCACCAACTCCCTTTATTGTGTTGTGTGTGTGTCATCTGTTGAGTGTGTGCAAAAGTGTGCAGGCAGAGGAAGTGTATATGAGTTATGGTCTTCCCTCCCTCAACTAGTCATCTTTAGCTGGAACTGCTCAGTGACCAATAGTGCTGGACTGTGGGTGAACTGGGTGTGGAGATAAAGAAAGATGTTGAGAAAGATGTGACCTTTTGGTTTAATCTACATTTAATCTGGTTTAATCTATCTGAATACAGACATTTAAAGTTTTCATATGAGCATTGCATGTCTCCATGGCCCAGCCCTGGGGATCATTTTATTGGATTATTATTGCGCTTGAAAGAACTAGGGCTGCTGGTCAGTATTTGTGTAATTGTTTTACATCCTTCCTTTAGCTGTTTAAGGTGTGTTTTTGGAGCTGAAAGGCCACAGGGGACCCCATTGTTGCATATCCTTCCTAAAGGTATTACAACTATAATCAGAATCAGAAACAGGTTTATTGCCAAATATGTTTTCACATACAAGGAATTTGTCTTGGTGTTTGGTGCACAACAAAAAACAATAACAAAAAACAATAAACATAGCAAGAGAAGAATAAAAACAAAACAAGAATAAAAGCAATACTGTAAAGGCAAAGGTCAAGAATACAATTATAAAATAGAGAAATTCACACTAAATATATGAAAAGATATAAGAAATAAGAAAATGATAATAGTAACAATATAATAAAAACAATATGTGCCATAAATATACTACCGCTCAAAAGTTTGGGGTCACTTCAAAATGTCCTTATTTTTGAAAGAAAAGCAAAAAAAAATCAATTAAAATAACATTACATTGATCAGAAATACAGTCTAGATATTGTTAATGTGGTAAATGACTATCATAGCTGGAAACGGCTGATTTTTAATGGAATATCTACATAGGCGTACAGAGACCCATTTTCAGCAACCATCACTTCCAATGGCACATTGTGTTAGCTAATCCAAGTTTATCGTTAAAAGGCTAATTGATCATTGAAAACTTTTGTGCTGATTAAAGAAGCAATAAAATTGGCCTTCCTTAGGCTAAATGTGGGTAGCATTTGTGGGTTCAATTATAGTCTCAAAATGGCCAGAAAAAAAGAACTTCCTTCTGAAACTTTTCTTCTTCTTTTCTATTCTTGAGAAATTAAGGTTATTCCATGCAAGAAATTGCCAAGAAACTGGAAGATCTCATACGATGGTGTGTACTACTCCCTTCACAGAACAGCGCAAACTGGCTCTAACCAGAATAGAAAGAGAAGTGGGAGGCCCCGGGGCACAAGTGAGCAAGAGGACAAGTCAGAGTCATCAGAGAAACAGACGCCTCACAGGTCCTTAAACTTTTGAGTGGTAGTGTATGTGCAACTAAAAGATTGTTTTGAAAGCAGTCAAGACAAGAAGGGCAGTTTTAAGAAGGAGGTCACACAGGGATTTACAGACACCAAAGGGACACAAAACAAGGATAATAAAAACAAGTGCATAACAAACTCCATAAATAATCAGAGACACATGGCAAACACATTAGTGATTTATTTAAGGTTGAGAATCTCTCTAAACAACTATGTTTTTTCATAATCCAATAATAATACTGCTAAATTTGAGCATTTGAGCACTGTGTGTGTAAATTAGTGTACAGTAGGCCTGGAGCAGGTGTGCCAGTTCAGGGCTGAATGATCTGGTCAAGATCAAAAAATGAATGTAATCAGACAGTTTACACACTTACCTGTAGTTACTGTACTATATGTTTGCACCAAGGACAAACACCTGGGGTTTAAGGTCATGTGTGTTTGCAATCTATTGACACTCCGTTGCACCGCTACAGGCTTTGTTTACACAGTGATTTATTGGATTGAGCTGGGTTGCAGCTATCATGGTGAGGCTAGGAAGTGCAGTGCAAGGAAGTCAACAACCACAATGGCAGTAAGAAAAGAAAGTACAGCAAAGAACCTGCACCAGACAAGGCCCGTTCAGAAACACCTAAACTTTTAATATTGCAGATCGATTGCGTTCGCCGTCTGCTTCAACATCTGTAGTGGTTTTTACGGATGCCGGAATTCTCAGCGACCCAATCTGTAATTGCGTCATGGTGTAGCTCACTTCTTCTTCTTCCACACACCCCAACACACGTTCTCTCTCACTCTCTCACTCTCTCTCTCTCACTCACTCTCACTCTCACGCACACAAAAACATGTTGAGTTAATGTTTCACAGTGTTCAGCCACACTGTCTTTCTTTAAGAGAAACATGTTTGTGCCTGTAGGAAAGCTTTTTATGTCTCATATGTTTTAGATTTGCCCCTCCCCTTCCTTTACCGCCACTTTTTTTCCCCTGGTGTTTTTCTCCTAATTAAGGTACCGAGAAAAATGCTGACAGAGAATGTTTTGTACCTGTAGGTTGAGTACAGACCCAGATATATTTGCTGATATATTTTGGAAGTCTGGCATTGGCAGTCTTCACATATAAACCTTTTAAACTCCCATTATCTGTGGAAGCATGTCCACGTTAGATAAGACGGCATCACACACCTCTGGCAGCTTGTGAATTGTAATGGTTTCCTGGCTAATTTTGCCATTACGGAAAGAAAATAGTGACTCGTGACACAGAATCAAGCCACTCATCTTGTTTCTGTGGCCTATGAACTAAAAGATTGTTTTGAAAGCAGTCAAGACAAGAAGGGCAGTTTTAAGAAGCAGGTCACACAGGGCTTTACAGACACCAAAGGGACACAAAACAAGGATAATAAAAACAAGTGCATAACAAACTCCATTTCTCTGTGGGAAAGTGAAAATAAATGTAAATAATAAATAAATTGGAATAAATAATCAGAGACACATGGCAAATACATTAGTGATTTATTTAAGGTTGAGAATCTCTCTAAACATTCATGTTTTTTCATAATCCAATAATAATACTGCTAAATTTGAGCATTTGAGCACTGTGTGTGTAAATGTACAGTAGTTAGGCCTGGAGCAGGTGTGCCAGTTCAGGGCACTACTAATATGTGACATTATTCAGCATCAAATGTTAATATTAATCATTCTATCTATAGAAAACCCTCCCCCTTCTTCAGTCTCAGGCGCTTTCTTCACCTGATAAAAATAGAGGTTGTTTATAAGTGGGAATTATCTTTCTCCCTTCCCCCACATTATCCCCCTTTCCCTGCCTCTCCTCCACTATATTTCTCCACATTTAGTCATTCAATCTCTCTCTCTCTCTCTCTCTCTCTCTCTCTCTCTCTCTCTCTCTCTCTCTCTCTCTCTCTCTCTGATAGGTAGAGTTACCCAGTGGAAGTCATAGCTGTCTCTCTCAGGCTGGGTCACTGAGGTCGAAACACACCCTGCCTTTGTTTCAATACACAGAGACCCATCAGCTCTCCCTCTGTGTTACTGGCAGAGGACACTGTACAGTACAAGAGCTTTCATGTGTGTGTGTGTGTGTGTGTGTGTGTGTGTGTGTGTGTGTGTGTGACTATGTATGTTTGTGTACTTGATTGAATGACCTTCATTAGGCTGAGGTCAATCAATATCACAGAGAAGCAATCACCTGCATGGGTCCCGTCTATTCTTTCCCAGCATGCCCGGCTGCTTACTACCCAGCGATACCCTCAGAGTTTATTACTTCACTGCGTAGAGACATGAAAACCGTAAAGTCCCACATGAAGACACAACCTTCGCTTAGCCAATCACCCAGGAATCTGACGAGGCAATCAATTCTCTTCTCCTTTTTGTTTTCATTGTTCAGCTCTGTCTTTCTGTTTCTAAGATTACAGTTAACACAAGGTTGTATAGTTAGATTGATTGTAATGGTGAAATCAAATAACTCAGTCCTTCTTACCGCTCGCTCATCCTCTCTATTCACCCTACCATCACACTCCTCTTCACTCCCTTCCTGTCTCTCTGCCTACCTTACCTTGTATTGTACTTGTATTGTGGAATGTCAAACTTTCCAAACTTTCCATTCCTTTGACGTTCTCAGCTAGAGGGGGTCTGGAGCATGGACACAGGGCAAGACCGAGAGAGACAAACAGAAGACAGGTATTTTTTCTGGTGGTTAAATTCAACATTAATGGATTTTCAAAACATTTTTACAGGCAGTTTCAGAGTAACTCTGGTCAACACATCAAAACAGGTTTTGAGTGGCTCCCCTCTTAGTCCTTCCAGTCAGGCAAGTATGCAAAATTTCAACTGACAAGCCTCCGCTCAGCAGTTTTATCTCATTTGACTTAAAAGAGCTGGTACCATCTGCCAATCAGGCTCCAGTATTGTGAATGTTCTGCCTGTGAGAACTTTGTCCAATAAATACATTTGTAATGACGCACATTTATTTGCAAAACATCATGTATCATATTTTTATTATCCTGAGCCATTTGAAAACAAAATGAATGAATATTGGACCTTTAGCTGATTCCACAGAGAAAGATAATAAGATAGGGTGATTGATTTTTTTAATAAATAATTCATTGTTAATCGATTATGTCTAACTTTTAACAGAAGTTTGACTCACATATCTTTGCATTTACACAGTGCGTACTAGTGCGCAGATAGATGGTTTACTGCCACAACAGCTGACAAACTATCTATAAGTATAAGCCAAGAGTTCACAGGGGGCTGAAGCGTTATTACACAAAGTAAAAGAGCAGCTAGATGAATATGAGTCAAAGGGTCGAGAGGGTAGGAGGCGTGTCCACTAAAAACCCACCGAGAACACAATCTTTCCCGGAGAAAATCTCCTGGGAACACACAGCCCTGGGCAAGCAACCAGACAGAGGAAGGCCTCTGATTCGCTGAGATCAACACGCCCGTCTCACCACGCCGACCCATCCCCCTCCTCTTCTGCCCCGCTCTGCTCTGCTCCAGTCATATGATACTGTACGGCATGAAGGAGCTCAGCATTTTCTCTGTACACATTTTCCTCAGGCCGTTCCTCTCGCTCTTTCACTCTCTACCTCCCACTTCGCTCTTGCTCAGTAGCTTTCATTGTGCAAATGAATATTTAGCAGAGAAAAAAATGTTAGCGAGAGCTGAGGGAAAAGATGTGACTGTTCTCATTATTTCTCATGCCATCTTGTACTCCTCCTTTCAACCACTGTTCAATCTGATGGGTATTAGTCTGGAACATGAAGCAGGTCTGAGATTTGTTAATTCTCTAAGAGTTTAAAATACAAGATTAGCGCTCTTGTCTTCTCTTAGGTATTTCATATTTTGTCATATTTTGTGACATTTTTGACCAATACTCAGACACGACAACCAATGTTGCCAAAATAATAAGATACAGTCGAGCCGAGCATCTGCTATTTAACTTTCTATTTGTCCCCAAACTCCCCATGCTGGCTTACTTGTGGCTGTGATACACACAACCTCTGTGAACCGGCTTCAAATATCTCCTAGTGTTGTGCTGCACTCTTTCAGCAGCACATGCTCTGGCATGTTATGAATGGCATTTATATTTTTATTGACTAGGTGGAACACACAGGTATCTGTTCCCTGCAGCGCCAGCCGCGTGACGCCCATAACTTTGGGGGCCATTACAGGGAAACTGAAAAATACTCTTTCTGTCTGGTGGGATAGGAAGCTGGTTCTAACTGGTGGAGGAATATCACAATGATTTATCCATTGAAACCTACATGGGCTGGAACTATTACATACATTAAGAAGATTATGCCACATGAACTGATTTTAGTTGGCTGATAGGAAGACGCCACATCTCACTTCTTACTTCAATCTCAATCAAATGGAAATGCATGAACGCGAAAACAAAAGTTATTCAGTGTCAAAGACGCTTTGCATCATCAAATCCAAATGCCTTCTTCATACCAAAAGATTTACTTCTCTCGTGATCCTTTCATCTCTCACCACTCTCTCTCACATACTGTATGCTACTCCAGAATAGAATAGAATAGAATAGAATAGAATAGAATAGAATTGAGGAAATCAGAAAGCTGATAATAGCGGCTGCAAACTGATAAATACATCAGTGGAAGCTGCTTTTAGCTGTACAGGATGTAAGAATGCTTCAGGAATACTTCAGCGATCCATTACAGATTCAAACAAAAGATATCCCAAATAGCTCAAAGTAGAAAAAATGTTTAACATGCTGGCAACTTGCTCAATAAGCCCCTCTCACAGCATGACATCTGTATTCATTCTGATTTGTCCCTGCATTTTTAATGAAGAGGAGAAACATATTTAAATTATTAAAACAATATGTCATGTATTTGTACTGTTCTTTTGTGATAGGGTGAAAAAAATGAGAATACAGAAGCTGTGAACCAATAAACATCTGTGAATACCCTAAATAATAACAAAGCGTAAAGAAGTCAGAGGGGTGTGTGCAAGGTAAAGTGTAATGTCCATACCTACAGAACTGACGGTTGTCATAGCAACCTGGAACTGCTTCCCACCAACCAGCAGCCTTCCCAAGGGGTGGTGGTGACATCATCATTGTCATGGCAGCACTTGGCTTGGCGCTGGCAGTTTTACCTTAAGGTCCGTCACCTATGTTCTGTGGGAGGATGCCGCAAACATTACTAGAGAAATAGTGAAGATGTAAACTTGGATTATTTTTCTACACAGAGAATAAAATGATAATTAAGAGGATAATCAACAATGATTCACACTGATGCAACACTCTGAAGCCCTCATCGAACATACATCCTGTAGTAAATGTCTCTGTGTTTTTTTAAGGGCCAGATTAACCACAATCACAGTTCATCATTTCATCAAGGGTGAGTGTCATGGGCGGGGCTATGCTGTAGGTTAAACAGAGGTCAACAAAATATTTTTGTGAAAAGTGGACCCAATTTTAGGTTTTATGATTTTTTCTCAGTCTGCCCTGCACAGTAAACATCCTTAATGATCTAAATAGTTTCTTAGGATTTTAAGGTTAAAGGACTTTAATATTATTGCCATCTTAACTGTCTAATACCTCATATGATGAGGATGAGGAGCATTATTATCATTTCAATAGTCAGTGTTATTAGATGGTTCTGTTCAAAATGAAAACACAATCTGAGGGCTTTATGCTCAGACAGTAAGCAAACAAGGACTATCCTTGGTTTTCTCAGTAATAAAATGAAAGCTGAAATTGGCCTGTGTTTGTTTTCCTTGGGATATTACCATTTTGGAAAATGTATGTAAAATACAAATCTTTGAATCTCTACTCTCTCAACCTCTAGAACAACCCCCCCAACCCAATCCCCCTTTTCTCCTCTCTCTGCCTGATCCCACATGACACGTACATGAACGTAATCCCCTTACAGTAGCCGGTAATGCCTGTTTGCCGGGACTGTTAGTACTAGATGCAATGGGTGCTCAGTGCTGTGCTGCAATGTCAGTCATCTAGACTGTAACTGTCCTCAAATCTGACACCTCTGTTTCTCCCTGGTCTAAACACATGCATGTGTAAACTGACATTAACAGCAATGACTGACTGCAGTAGGTCAGGTTAATTAGCCAACTGTAGTTAGCCTCTGGGTTAGCATTATCTTCTCCCTCTACCCCAGTTTCTTACTGTGCTAATCCTCAGTGTCTACTGACTGTCCATTTCTCTTGTGTATTGAAATGTATGTATTGAAATGTATGTTTTGGTATTTCCTGTCCAGTCCACAAAATGCAGTCCATCATGCAACATTCACTGCAACCGCAATGCAATGTAGTGCTGCAAGGCATTCCATCGTAAACGAATGAACTTCCGGTGCACCGCACTTTACTTTGTTGAGACTATAGGCTGACTCTATAAGACCCAGCATTTACTTCTGCTGTATGTCCAGTGATGAACTTGACTGGGTTTCTCTTTGTAACAGACTAACCATCAATAACACTAAATTGACAAGAACCATTTTCTGGGCCAGCCAATGGTACAAAATCTATAAACTGCCCCAAACACTGGCTGTGTATACTATACTAATTGCTAAGCTGAGACTACAGAAGTAGGTCTGCATGTGACAGAGCTATCTCCCAATGTATTTCACAAACCAGACCTGGAAGAATTTTGCCTGAGGGGCTCACAGAGAATGTTGCGTAGGGCCCCCTAGAGACAGACGCCAGCAGTGGCAGGGCTTGTGGGGCCCGCTGGAGGCCCAGGGAGAGGTCAGACAGAGGGGTCAGACTGTCTAAGCTCTCCTGTGTTGGAGATGCCACTGGGATGGGTGCACAGACACACCCCACCCCGTGAGAACGGTCACATAGCACTGCTCCCCTGGGTCACACAGATACATACACAAGCATGAACAATAACACATGCATTTGACTTTGTCTAGTCATCTCTCTCTCTCTCTCTCTCTCTCTCTCCCTCCCTCTCACACACACACACACACACACACACACACACACACATGTACAAACAGACTTTATTATTATACCCTCAAATGAGGCACGTAGGCACAGGTGTGTCTGGGTGATTGCTGAACGTTGCTGTGTGTGTGTGTGTCATGTATCAAAAAATCATTTATTTTACTTTTTTGCAACTGGTATGCACTAACCTGTATATTTTTTTTATATAACCTGTATTTTTTTATATTCTTGATATTTTGTAGTTTATATATTGCTGTGTGCTTCTTTCTTGCTACTTTGCACATCCGCTGTTGCATAACTGCAATTCCCCTCTGGGACAATAAAGAGCCATCTGATCTTATCTTATCCTGTATTAAACACATGCCTAACTGGAAAGGTCAACAGGATATTTGTTAACAAGCATGCCATGGTG
Organism: Hoplostethus mediterraneus; assembly: GCA_034670385.1. Classification (NCBI taxonomy): domain Eukaryota; kingdom Metazoa; phylum Chordata; class Actinopteri; order Trachichthyiformes; family Trachichthyidae; genus Hoplostethus; species Hoplostethus mediterraneus. The sequence goes on from JAXDDW010000187.1 coordinate 603,031, forward strand.
GCATTGCCATAGTTCAGTTTGCATTTGTCAACATGAGCCAGTCTCTCCCACTGTTAGATACGAGAGAGACAAGAGTGTGACCGGTGGTATCACCCAAAGATAAAGCCTGTAGGTGTTTGTGTTGGGTGATAGTGAATGGGAGAAACCTTTTCATTGTGAAAACACTGAAGATCATCTTCTAGGCTTAACTAACTAGTGATTAAGTATTAACTACCATGTGTTAATATGTCAGTTAAGTTAGTTAAGTATGCTTCAGTCGTCAGGTCTGCAGCAGCCACAAATAAAGTATGTAGGCAAAATGAGGAACTAGAAGTAAAAACAAACGTGACTCTCCAGGAAAACATCTCGAGGAACAGGTACGATCGCCCTGGATAACTGCAGTGCTATAGACCAGCCATAACCTTTTCCTCTTTCTCTTTCTCTCTTACATTCTCTTTTCCTTCTTTACATTATTATTTTGACCTTCTCTGTTTTATGCAGTAAACCTCTGGTCATTCCCTCCTAAGAGGTTTTCTCCTTGATCCTAGTGTTTTTCAGTTTTTCCATCTTTTCTCTTCCATGACATCCACTTTCTAAGTATGCTTGGTTTCACTCTGAGACACCCATGTCTGTTTATTTTTGCTGTCACACGTGTCTGTTTTCCAGCAAGTTTAGCATTCGGTATGACAGTGACTCTGCCTGGAAGAGGACGGCCTTCTAAAATATCACCATGAAGATTGAAACTAGCAAAAAAAAGAAAAAGCCAAGAATAACATCCAGCGGTCTACAAGCCTCCATTGCTGCATCTGATGTCAACTGTCAGCAATAAGTAATAATAATAATAATTCATGCAAGAGTAGCCAGGAAGAAGCTGTTACTGTCTAAAAACAACAAAGCTGCCAGTCTTAGGTTTGCCAGAGACAACCCCGACACACCTGAAGATTTCGGGAACTCTGTCTGTCCAGAGAACAGACTTTTTGGTTGCAATCAAAAATGTCATGTTTGGCGACAACCTAAAATTGGCCACCACCAAATGAACCTTATCCCTACGGTCAAGCATGGTGGGACCATCCTGTCAAAAAGATAATGATCCCAAGGATTCAAGCAAATCTACCAAAGAATGGCTCAGGAAGAAGAAGTGCAGTGGTTTTGATTAGCCAAATCAAAGATGCTGTGGCAGAGAGAAATGTTTCCTCCCTGATCTTAGTGTTTTTCACTTCTTCAATTTCCAGTATTTCCAAGTTTCACTCTGAGACACCAGTACCTGTTTTTCTTTAATTTGGCAGATTTTTTGTGCCGAAAAAGGCAAAGTTGCCTAAGAATTTTTGGTTTCACTCTGACACACAAGTGCCTGTTTTTCTTAATTTGGCACATTACTTTTCTAAGAGACGAGCTGGACAAACGTGACGATTCCTAGAAGTTGTTACAACATACATATTCAGCTCCACCTGCAGCCTTGGAGAAAGATGATGCTGCCCTACTGGTGGGTACTGGTGGGATACAACCAACAAGCTAGCAACACTATTAGTCTCGCTTTATGACTGTTAGAATGACATTGTTAATAATACAAACTATTTTGCAGTCTGTTGATAGATACATGATGTAAAATTACAACTAAACTACCTGACACACTAAAATCTAAAATACCTGATTTTGTTCATGGCAATGAGAAAAATACACCAAACAACAAAATGGACCCAGGAATGCTCGTTACATCGACATCAATATTTTTAACAGTGTTTGAGTGGATTTTTCCTTAAAGCGTGTCTGTCATTATACATACATAGAACAATATAGCACATACAAACACACACACACACACACACACACACACACACACACACACACACACACACACACACACACATTCAATTGCTTGTACTGTCGACAAAGCCATATGTGATGAGACAGGCTATTGATTTGATTTTGGCTATTCTGAGCACAAGACCCATCGCCATGGCAACAACACGCATGACCTTCGAGTAGAGTGCACGTTAAAGGCAGTATATTTTCAGTAGGACAAAAATATTCTACTATATCAGCTTGACATATAGAAAGAATATATACATCTCATGGGTCCTGTGCTTACAACAAGAGTTGTGGCTGCAGGTTTAAGGTTACGACATCTCTGCTTTAATTTACTGTGTGATGTTTCTGATCATGATATCAGACAATTAGGAAGAGGAAAGAGAGTACATGATAATTACACATTTTCATATCCCACAACCAATACAGTGTTTCTTTGGCACAAAGGTCAGGGCGCCCACTTCTATTTTCTTCTACTTATTGCCTTCTGCCTAGATATGACTGCATTCATTAGCACCATATTTATTTGTGGCTGCTGCAGACTTACACATCAATCACCATATGAATCGACCTCGACTGAGGCATTCTTAATAACTGACTTGTTAACACAGGGTTAGTTAATACTCAACCACTAGTTTCTGAAGCATTAATTAGTGAACTATTGTGTCAAGTGTTACCAGACCAGGTCACACTCTTGTCTCTCTCAATCACCACCATGGCAACTACACACACAACCATCAAGTAGAGTACATTACCTTTTTTGCAGTACTTTTGCATTCCCTCGCAACTTCTAATGGGCTAACCAAAAGCCCGCTGACTGACAGTGCTTGCTTGTAAGTTACTGTAATTAAAAGTTTAGATGCAGCAATAATGAAATGGCAGATGTCTTCACACAAGTGAACACACAGGACTGAAACAGTCTAAAACTGGCAGGGTTGGATAGATTACAAAACTCGGGAGTAGGCTGAGATAATTGGTTAGGGTTGTGGTACGGTTGTGGTCAGATTAAGCATCATAAAAGATGGCTGGTTGGGGATAGGAATGAAAATTACTTCAGGTTCAGTTTCAGGGGAAACACATAGCCTGCCGACGGGGAACAGACCCGACCACCTGCTCCAGGCCCCTTTAACCCACTGCCTCATCGTGTTATGCAGTTAAACTATATGTCACTGTGAACATCCATGCATTAGCGTCAGTTGTGTGTAACTGTCGTGAATGTCAAACTTTGCGGGGTAACACAAAACTTAACAACTGAACACAAACAAAGTAGCTAAAAAATAACAAAAAAACCACCATGACCCTTAAGGGGCTCCGTACAAAGCTCCCAGTCTTAAGTTTGCCAGAGACCACCTGGACAAACCTGAAGATTTCTAGAAGTCTGTTCTCTGGATGAATCCAAAATTTGGTTGCAATCAAAAATGCCACCTAAAACTGGCCACCACCAAATGAACCATCTCCTGCATGGTGGTGGAGTGTCCTGGTCTGGGGCTGTTTTTCTTCCTCTGGACCTGGACGACTCAACATCATTAAGGGAACCATGAATTCTGAGGGAAACCAGAGAACTCATGAACAGAATGTGAGGCCATGAGCCAAAGCTGGGCTGAAACTGACTATTCAACAATCCTGTATGGATTCAAGCAAACTAACAAATAATGTCTCAGGAAGAAGTGTAGTGTTTTGGATTAGCCAAGTCATAGTCCGACCCAAATCCAGTTGAAATGCTGCGGTAGAGAGAAACGTTTCCTCCTTGACCCTAGTGTTCTTCAGTTTTTCCCGTCTCTTTTCTCTTCCGTGACATTCACTACTCAGTATTCAGTATATTTGGTTTCACTCTGAGACAGCAGTGACTGTTTTTCATTACTGTGTCAAAAAAAAGACTGGAATTGTGTGGTTTGGGTGGAAATCTATGAACAGTGGGAAGGGTGTTTATCCTGTGGGTGTGTTTTTGTTCCACTTGTCCTCTCCATGTTGTGGCAGGGGAAGAGCCAGGTGTCATAAATCCAATCTGAGGGCAGTTTCCCTGCACAACACGCTATAGGCAGGATTCAAAAACAAAACACTCACAAATTACAACTTAGCTGCAGCAATCAAATCTGTTAGCAGAACCTTCAGCAGCCTCCCTGGATGCTCTCCCTCCCCTGTGGACTGCAGATTCCAGTCTTAAGTCTTGGCAGGCAATTAGCTCCCACCTGGCTGAGTAGTAACGCCCACTGAGAAACTGCGGGAAACACCTGGGCCATCTTTCCCCAGGTGTTGTCTGCTGTTGAATGTAATCCTTTCATGCAGATTGCCCAGTCTGACACATACCCTCCCCCTCAGCTCAGACTTGTAGGGTGAGCCAAGCGGTCATGCAGTGATGGAGTGATCACTGTGATCACCGTCTGATCACCGCCAGTACTCAATACTCAATACTTCATCCTCAACAGGAGAATGGATTTTTTAATGTACGTCGTAAATGCACCGATACACTAACGGACACACACACACTCTTACAATGTATGTGTAAACTCATTTCCCAATCCTTTATGTCGGACATTTGACAATTCCACTCTCAAAGTCAAAGGGGGAAACTGAAGACGGCAATAAAACAAAAGCATTCATTTTAAGTTGTGACACATGACACATGGAAGACACATGAAATGATTTTGGTCTGTAGCAACAGCTTGGTACACTCGGAGAAGGTAATTTCGATACTGTAGAATACATTCCTCTAATATTATTTTTATTTTTTCTTATTATTATCTTGTTCCCACTCACTTCCGGTCTACCCATGATGCTGAATTTGCCTCCATGTTAGCTTTGTTGTGTAGGGTATGGACACTACTTCCTCAATAAGGACAAAAATGCCAAGTTATCTCCGTCTTTGAATCCTGAATGAAAAGACTGTGGCACATATCCATGTCAACAAACGCAATATATTTCTCTACGGTATATTCTTAAGCCTCTTTTCCCTCATTTTCTTCTCTCTTTCTCTCTCTCTCTCTCTCTCTCTCTCTCTCTCTCTGTCTCGCTCTCTCTCTTTTCATAAAAAGATGGTGTGAAAGTTATATTAAGACATCACCCATATGGTACTGACATTTCTCCATCTGACTCCCTGAATTACATCCTCTCCCTCTCACCCCTTTTTCAATCATCTCCCTGCTTCTACTTCACTATCACTGATGTTGACTCATAAACTGTCTTCCAGGGGGACCAAAGGAGAAGATTTACTACTGAGCTATAAACAAAATGGTGTGACCAGAGCACATCACTCTCTACCCTGTCACCGCTACAGTCCAGAGTGATTTGTTGCAAAGGGATTACAGCATGTAGGTGTCACACCAGATGCGAGGATCCAAGAACAATTAAGAGTCCGACTAGACAGCAGATTCATTTTGTGCAGTGACTATAGCCAAAGTGGCCAGGTAGACAGAGTCTGTCAGACCTGAGTGGGATAGATGGGTTGTATTAGAGATCAGGACACTGGATGTGTTTTTAATGCAAAAGGCTACAGCCTATGGCAAATGACATATGAAGAGAAGGGATGGAATTACAGTCTTGGATGATAGTATTTCTCAAGCTGAGAAAAGCTTGGTTTAGCTGAGCTAAGTGAATGCAGAGGTTCAGACAGCAAAACAGGATATCGTTTTTCTCCACCCTGTGGCTCATTTCGTGTGCAAGAGAAACACAGAGGACATAAATGTAATATTAATAAGTGTATTCATTATCATGTTCACTCTGAAGACTGGATTTGGATAGTTAGTGATTGGAACTAAAATCGACTTGTATATTCCAAATATAGTGAAGGAAAACCCATCAGTTAAATCAGGAAAAGGCCAAGTTATGAGAAAACAGAGCCAGAGAGCTAAAAGAAGAGAGAGACAGAGAAAAAAATACACCCAGGCAAAGAAAATCAGTGTATAAGAGAGAAGCTGTCACGCTATGAATAAAGTGTATTGTGTAAGAGAAGTGGAAGTGGAATGAAGAGAACGGTACACACCCCGAGGAAACCACAGTTCTTTGGTTACCACTGAGTTGAGTTACCATCACGTAGCTATTTATGGGCAGAGCAATGCTTGGAAAGATTGCGTCATTGTGACCAGTTTCCAAAAAGAAAACGTAAGAACCAAGAGGATGTAGGAACCAAGAACAATATTTACTTGCAGCTGATTTTATCTTTGTTTACGGAGTGGGCAGGACGTCAGTATCATGCAGCTGTACTGCACCAAGCAGGAGCAGGTGTGTTCATTGGTTCCCATGTATGTGAGTCCATGTGCTTATGAATGCACCTGTTTGTGTCTGACGGTGTGTTTTTCGTAAGTGTGTGTGTGTGTGTGTGTGTTTTGCATGTTCCTAGTACAACTACAGTCTATACAGAAAACAGAAAGGGAAAACAGAAAGGGAGATACGGTGAGTAAAGGAACAGTTGCAGATTAGATTAAGCCAAAACACCTCCAAGGGCTTCCTGTCACATATCGTACACATGTACTCACACACTCTCTCAAAGAATTTAAATGGGCTTAGGTTGTCATGTTCTGACCTCTGGTGGATGAACAAACCACTACAGGGAAGTTAGAAATCAGGTGTCGTACATGAAATGAGCCACAGGGTGGGGGAAATGATATCTGACTCTCTTGCTGTCTCAACCTCTGCATCCACAAATATGAAAAACTGGCTAAAGCATCACGTCTGTGTCCTCACCAACACACTGTGGCGACGGTCATCACCCTCACCTTCACATTTAAACGTCTGGACAGGGGACCAGAGTAGCCTGGGGTACTATGAGCAAAGGTTCCCTATCTTACACCTCCTTGTCTTTACTCACTAGTCGGAGCGAGAACAGTGTCAGAAGCCAGGGTTTCATGTTATGCTGACCACACTGTTTGTGTGAAGGAAACAAAGCAGAATAACTCTCATATTCGGAGAAGTCCAAGGCATAACCTTCATCAGTAGGATCCTGACCCAGCCCATTCTCTCTACTTGCCGAGGTGCGGAGATTTTCCCCCGTGTTCAAGTGACGATGATTTTGATTTGGTCAGATAGAAATGATGGCAACACCCGGACATTACATCCCATAATATTTGAATAGCCTTCTGAGTGTGGCATGGTATCGGAGTGTGCGAAGCAGAGGGCCTTGTTCCAAACCAGAAGCCAGAGGCACGACAAGCATTGTCTTTGTGTGTTTGTCCGACTCTGTTTCAGACAGTTACCTTGTTCCGCTCATGTGTTTGTTTAGACAGGAAGTGTGACTATATTCTTCTAGGGGGATCTACTATATTGAGACTATGTTTGTGTATGTGTGCAGCATGTGCGTAAATAAGCTAATGAATACCATCTGTGTTCTGTGTGTGTGTTTGGAGGGGAGCATTTCTTTTGGCACCCAGTCTGTTGTGGATTCTTGTAGAGCAGGAATGACATGATTGCAGTGTACTGGGGATGATCAGTGAAAGGGAAAGGGCCGATGCGCCTATGAAAGCTAACACACACAAATATACTTGTCTTATCAAAAAGAGTCCAAAACTGACCTGTCTGTCACTACAAATGATACCAGAAAATGTTGGCCTGCAAAGTGTAACTCTCATGACCTGCCTTCTTATGGGCAAGGACTCAACGACTGTATACAATAAGATAGAAACGTTGAGTCACTTTAACAATCATTTTGTATCCTCTGGCTCTTTGTTTGATTTGTTTCATGTTGATGAGCCTTTTGGCTTCGCTCCATTTATAGTGCAGATGATCCCAAAGAAGCTGCCGGTCCAGATCACCTCGGTCCTGGTTTTCTGAAATTGGCAGCTAATGCCAGAGAGGAGCGTTTGATGTATTGTTTCAATCTGAACCATGAATCTGAATCTAACAAAATCCCAAAGATGCTTGTGTTTTTCTTCTTGTGAACAGGGAGATATCCCACTGTCCTTAATTATGGGCCTACCTGCTTAAAAATGGAATAAAAATGAAAGTTCAGGTCAAGTGTTCATAAATAATGAATCCATCACACAAGTCTTCATTACAAGTCTTCATGTACAAAAACAGACAGGTTTTAATTAAATACTGCAAAAATTCCAAAAAATTAAGCAAACAATTTCTGTTTGTTCTCATTGTTTTAGTTTCTATTGCATCTGAATGATCATTTTATCCACAGCTTAAAAGCATTAAACTAAATTTTCTGTTATATTTTTTCTTCTATCATTCACGCATGGCATTTCAAACATTAAAGTGCTTTTTTTTTTTTTTTAAATAACATCCTCTTAACCAGTCTAACACACACTGAGACAACAGCTGCAGCCCCTTTTAAAGACAGTGGATTTCAATACACACATCCACAGGCATACTCAAACTCACACATTAGCAGAAGTAGTTTTACACTGTAGTGCACTCGCTGTGTTTCCCCGGTCTCTGCTTAAACAGTTGTCTTAAGTGTACAAGTTGACTAGGGTTATGATTCAGTTCCTATCCATCTTGTGTGTGTGTGTGTGTTTGGGGAGACTATGCAGAGAGAAAAGTATCCAACGGTATCTGCATTAGTGATGCATTTGTTTTCCGACTTGTTAAGGATGAGACAAGTTGAATGTACAAACAGACATACACACACAAAAATACACTCCATTTTGTCAAAACCTGTTTTGACCCCTCGCCGTGGACAACTTGCAGTCTCCAGTATGAGCTGTGTACTCTTCTGAAAAAGTGACCATTAGGGGGCGTCCTGGAGGCTCAGCGGTCTAAGGCGCATACCGCATAATGGTGACATGCTGGGTTCAAATCCGGCCCGGTACCTATGTCGCATGTCATCCCTCCTCCCCTCACCTCATCTTTCCTGTCTCTCTCTCTACTGAAGGCGAAATGCCCAATGTGTCTAATGTGTGCATTAGACAGTACACCCCATAGACACTCCATTATTCAGCCAAATGTCACACAGACATTTTGAGGCAGCTGTAAAAGCACTTTCAGTTGAACACAGTTTAAACAGATTCTCTAGTCTTAGTCAGCTACTGCTATGCACTGCTGGAGTCCCTCTAGAGCTCTACTTTGTGCTATACAGTGGAAAACTATAGTGTATAGTTGTTCCAAGGCACTGATCATCAGTTTTGAGTACCTCCCTGTATGGTTTAAGGTTAGTGCTTGGGGGAGTATTGACTGAATGTGGATGAGTGCCGAGGGCAACTTTGCTCTGTATCATGGCCGACAATCACTCAACCGTCTTTACACTGTGCACACACTGGTGTTTACTCACTTAGCCTACATCATGTAGGTAGACAAATAACGCTATTGATCCTGCACCTTCTTCCCACTGTCTGTTCACTGATTGATCATTTATGCTCCTTGTTTGAACTGAAAAGTACACCAGAGCAGAGAAAAATGTCTGATTACATCACAATATCACTGACAACTGAAAAGGCAAAACTGCAACAAGTCCATTTTTTTAAATTGTCTTCATAGATGACTCTGTGACACTGATGAGGAGGATTTAATCTTCACCATCTTCCTCTTCTTTTGCCAAGTGAGTAATTCTAATCCAGTCCATTGTGCTCTATATCTGCCACTTTTTTTGCCGAGATGCCGAGAAAACATTACATCATAGCCTCTGGAGGATGACTGACACGTGACGCTGAAAGATTGGGGTGGAGCTGCAGTGTTGATTGACAGTGTCTCCCTTTATGACCATGATGTCCAGTAGCAGTTCAGGAAGGCACATAATACTTTCAGAGTGCTCTCCAGAGTCGATGAGATTTATGTCTTGTTGTTTTGAGTGACAGGCACTTGAACACCTTTCTGTCCTGTTGCTATGGGCAATAGAGAGAAGAAGAGCCCATCAGTCACATACAAATTGTATACATGTATATAACCAGATGTGATCACACAAAACATTTCACGAGGAAAGAAGTAAGGAAAAGCTTACCCAATCGGTACTTCTCTTTAGCTTCTGCCCTTTCTTTGGCATCAAAATACCAGACTGTGATGGCGTAGCTGTAAGACACAAGAAGGAGAGAGAGATAACCTGAGAACATCTCAGACTGAGACAACAGCTGATATGTTGTGTGGGAATATAATCCTCTTTCAGTATTGAACTGTTTAGTAGAGGCTCAATGAACAGGGGCTTGGGGCAAACCTGCACTGGAATGTTCATAAAATGCCCATGAAATAAAAAATGAGGCAAAAAAAAATGTCCTCAATACTATCCTGTTTATGTATTTCACTTTTGTTGAGTTGTCATATATTCATGCATGAATGAGACAACTGTCCCCCATGGGCCACCGTACATGACTTCTGGGATCCTATGACAGGGCATTTCTTTCCAGTTCTCAGACTTCAAATAAAATAAATTGTACTGATACAAATTGAGTGTTTTTACGTGCCAAGATGCAAAGAAAATGTTTTATTAATTGTTCATAAAGTTAATAAAATTGCTCAATTGTTCCAAAAAGGAACAAAATACCCCTAAAAATCTGATCAACGGAGCAAAACTGCCTTGTGAAGAAAAGGTAATTTCTTGCCCTCCTAGAGACAACAGATGGACAAGGAACGTCTCATCATCTACAGGTCTAATAAAGTAAACAGCCAGATTGGCTAGCAGATGTCTTGGTCAGTCGAGGGTTAATTCAGATAGTTTCTCGTCTCTCCTGTGGGGCTGTATTGTTTATTCCTCTCGCTCTCTTGTCTCTCCCTCTGCAGCACGAGTCCTGCAATCAAACCTTCCTCCCCTCTCCCTCCCACCTACCCCTTCAGGAAACGCATACTTCCTGCCTCCGGCCCCACCTCGCCCCCCAGCAGTCGGACGAGAGGAGGGAGAGGAGCGAAGGGAAGCGGAAAGGAGAAGAGCAAATGATGGCGAGTGTGGCATCGCTGGAATTAAAGTAGACTATTTAACAGATAAGAACAGTGCTGGGGTGTCGGCAAGAACTTGCACCGGCTAAGTTAATGTTGACTTGACAGTTCAAAGTGGGGAGAAGAGAGGAGAAGCGAGAGGATAGATGGGGCTCCATGCTAAAACACAAACAGATCTCTCTCTATGTCTTTATGTGTGTGTGTGTCTAAGGGTTACTAACCGAGTGGCGTAGGCTGGCTTGACTTCGTGTGGGTTCCTGCGGTCAGACCAGAAGATGAGCAGCCGATCAAACAGAGGCTCGATGTTTGCCACCACATTTTTACCTTCAGGATAGATCTGCAGCAGTCCCCCTTGTTCCTAGAAACACATGACATCATACATGGTGTATTTATGAAAGGGTGTGGATTATGTGATAGTATGGATGGCATGGAGGATATTACGGATATTACCCATTCTGCTGACCTTACATGTGGTTAAAAGAAAAACATATAACAGTAAACAATTTAAAAAGTCATAAAAGACAAACTAATTTCAAAAAGGTAAAGTAAAGTAAAGTGTAAAGTCTAAATCTCTTCTAGTTCTTGTTGCGATACCAAATGCATATGTCAATATATGAGCCTTTGCCAGACTAAGGACCTTGATCCTCATTCAATTTTACATGCATGTAAGTTTTTAATGTGTTTTAAACATTTTCCAATAAGCTAAATTAACTCAAATGTGTCATATAAATGTACCTTGACATCCCAGTTCTTGTTGAGATAGTAGATGCAGGTGATGCAGCGACCATCGCCATTGGGGTTGTCAACGTGGCGGACATACCCTGTCCCATTACCTGGGTAACAAGCCACCATGGCCTAAACAGAGATGGGCAGAAATGGGCAGTTACATATAAGAAAGTAGTACAATAACTTGTCACAATGTTGATACACAGCGGTGATGGACACAGCTGCTGAGGTTGTCAAGGCGACTGCCATTTTTTCACTTTATCAGATAAAGAGAAACACCTATGCTTGAGGCCTTGGGAAATCAATTGTGTCAGGTGATATTTGGAGACGAGAAAGAGATGGAAGAGGGAAGAGTCCACCTGAAGAGTGGACTCAGATATCTCATTTTTCCTACTTTATACATTCTTTGGCTACAGTCAGCCAACAGTGAAATTGGACTTGTTGTGTTTAAGCGCTACACGGCACAGCTGCCATGTTACCACCAGCGTTCCTCTCAACCTCAACTCAGTCATCAGGAGGAGGAGCGACAGGCGACCAATCAGGGTACAAGAGTCACAGTCAGCATGAGGCGGCGGTAGCAGAGCCCGTCTGCTCTGCTCTCTATCCTCCACCCCTCCTCCTTCATCCCTCCATCTCACGGCCTTCTCGCTACTGTGTACTTAACTGGACACATTTGCTACTGAAAATTAAATCCCACACCAGTGTGCATATTTAGAGTGAGACAGACAGAGGGCGATAAGAGAGAGAGACAAAGCAAAGAGAGAGAGAGGGGTCAGAGAAATACGTCAAGAGTTCAACTGTTGTTCATTCAGCTGATAGAGTATCAATGTTAAAACAATGGTCTCGCTCTGGTATTTCCCCTGCTCAACCTCTCCGTGTTAAAGGCTATGGAGGGGGAACACCACCTTCTCTGGGGGGACAGAGGGAGCTGTGACCTGAGCTCTCCATTCAATGCACATTCCAGACCAGGGCCAGGCTTTTATCAAGCTTTCCACAGGTCTGCTATTGGATTAATAGTTGGGGAGCAAGATCACATTGTTGCTGTCAATGTGAAAATCTTGTGACTCCAATTTTGATATTTCCGTATTTTGACATCACATGGTCCTCTATGGGTTGAGACACATTCTATGACCTGCAGGCTTAGAAAACCCTTTCAAAATTGTGGTCAAGCTAAAAACAAGTTGATATTTTGGAGACTTGAGGTTTTTACCCAACAGCAGTGATATGAAATATGAAATAAATAATATTAATTAAATATTAGCTAACAGACAAATGACAATGAATGCACATCTATGCCTGTCTCTGTTGGCAGAGCACAAAAACTGACATCTAGGACCGAGACTGATGTAGTGACTTGCTGACTGACATTAGCCTGTAGAGTGTAATAACTTCTATTGTCTCTCAAAGCAACTACAACAGAAGATATTGTCACCGAGTTGTAAAAATAGTTACAATATCAGAGATACTGCATCACCTCAGCTTGGCTGCGGGACACTATCATACAAGGTTAACAGGATGAGTTCTGCACGGCTGCAATATCGATATAACACGCCTGACACTAAGCCAGAGGAAATCCAACAGCACTCATAAACTCCTGAGACAAATACACCTACCCACAAACACTCAATCAGTATATCAGAATCAGTATATAGCGTAGGCGAGAACACGCTGCCTGCCTCCTCTGGTGTTTCCCTCCTCAGTCACAGCCAAGTGAGGAGGAGTTGTGTAGTTGTTGTGTGTGTCTGTGTGGTCAGCCACCATTGTCAGTGCTCATTACTGACCAACGCTCACAGTCAGAGCTCATTAACCTCTGGAGCCCTCGCACTGAGCTCCAACTGACGACCAGACCTGCTGTGTCCACACAAAGTGAGACACACACCACGGCGCACACACACACACACACACGTGATCATTAGAAACATTACGGTAATCCAACTACTGAGATTTATCGTAAATGGACCTCGTCACAGGAGCTCAGCTGATAACACTGTTGTCTGTCTGACTACGTGACTACGAGCACTGAGACCTGTATTGTGAACTGCAGGATTATTAAGGCAAGAGGAGGAAGACACCTGCCTGTATGGCTGTCTGCTACTAACACAAATCATTTCATGTCTTTCAGCAAAATGGTTACATGGCCAGCTGTTGGTCTCATCTCTGAATGTGTGTGTTCATCACGTTACAGCTACAGCTTATAGTTTGGTTAGTCCACTTGAAGGTCTAAGCAATCCTCGGTTGAGTGAGATTTCTCAAGAGATGAGGAAGAAGTGAGATATCCCATGCTGCCCCTACTTTCTGACTCTGCAATGTCATCGCAACTTGCGGCAGGAAAGAAAAGGTGTGCAGACAACAGCCTGCTCTCAGTGTATTGCTGTGAAGGGTTGAGGTATGACCTGAGATACACTGTTGCTGTTCTTCTACCAAATGTAACACAAGTTGAGTGTTGTTAGCATTCTGAGCTATGATTGTTCAAGGTCCTGTGCCACATCGATGTTTGATTGGCCCAGTGCTTGTAGGTATAAATACGCACGTGCGCACACAGGAAGTTGTTAGGACAATTTAATTCCAAAATAGACACCGAGTAGTGGAGAAATTTACACTCTATTCAAAGATTGCTGTCATTAAATGAAACTCGATATTATTAGCTATTCTGACCCTTCTACTTACAAATCAGTGACATTTTAGAGGATGTAATCATCTGGGTCTTTCAAATATTGAGCAATATGTTGGTCTTGGAACGTGTTCTGGTAAATGTATTCTGGGAAAAATTAAAATAGAAAAGATCTGATTAACTAGATCTTGAATGGAAACAGATTATGACTCAGTTCTGACAGGAATTAAAATGGAAATCACTATTATTCGCACCACTATGTTACTCAATAGAGTACTGGGACAAAAAAAATGCAATTGAACATTTATATTGTTGACAGGGACACTCACATCGGTGGCTCATGTTTCATGTACAAAAAAAAAAAATCAAACAAACTTGAATTTGTTCATTTCTAACTTCTCTCAAAGTGCTAAAAAAAAAATTGGGGGTGAAGAACAACTTTGTGGACACTGAAATGAAGGTTATTTTTAGGGTAAATGGCGTAAAGCTAGGGTAAAGCTTGTTTGGATGCAAAAGATCAAGCAAACAGCCAAAAGCTGAATTTTGTAGATACTGATGTATCATAACTAGCTTGATATTTCAGTCAGTCACTCAAAGATTATGGGAATAATATAACATAGTGTGTTTAAGAAGGGATTTTCTCAAGGACGTGTGTCTTCTTGGCCAGAGAGTGTTTTGTAAACTGGCACAGTCTTAACTACTTTAATTAAACACAATTAACATGTAGCATGCCACACCAGAGACAGTTCAGCCCTAGCCTGCAGCATAAACATCACACACTCACACGCATGCACACACTCAATCACAGCACTAAAAAAACCTGTGATGTGAATCAACCAGAGGTCAGCGTCAGTTCTCTAAACCTGCATTCAAATACGTTTTAGATACACATACACACATATCACAATCCTATCTGTCCTTTCTGCCCTCCCTCATTAGGATCTGTGCTCAGAGTACGTTTCCCTCACGGTGCCAGTCTAATTGGAAGCGACGACCAGTTTTCCCAACCACCAGCATTAATGGCCTAATGGCAGCGCTAGGTAGATATCAAAGTGATGGCCAGGCAGGCAGAACAGGCTGTTCTGAACAACAACGAAAATAAACGCCAACGCTGCACGCACATTCTGATAAGAGGCATGGGGGAGACATGGGCGAGGGGGGGAGACATGGGCGAGGAGGGGAGAAGGGCAAGATAAGGCTGAACAAATACAGGCCCGACTGCTTGTTAAGGAGAAAGATGGAAAGAGAACGTACGTACTCTCTCGTGTGTGTGTGTGTGTGTGTGTGTGTGTGTGTGTGTGTGTGTGTGTGTGAGAGGAGGCTGAAAGGCTGCTGTAGTGGTAAGCAGTGTCCCCTGTAGAATATGTTGTCTGGGGTAATATTGGGACTCATGTTCTCCTTGTCCACGATTACTGTATATTTATATCATTATATAAACTATTGTGCTGTAATTATTGGGCTAGCTGAAAGCATGTGGGCGTCACGTTGATTGACAATTGATTGCGCCAATGACCGGCTACACACACAAACAATGCATCTGACTGAAATACAGATATGCTAGCAATACGACACCAAACACTCTTCGTAACGTTGAAAACTATTAACACTAGAAATGCATCAATTTCTCAGCACCACCACCACCGAAAAAAAACCCCCAAAAACAAAACCAGCACTCTTTACGAGCAGAAGAGAGACAGAGCGAGAGCTGACCTGGAATCAGTACAGCTATTTGGATGCTACATTCAAATTCGGATGGAAACAAAGGCAGTGTGGGCTTTAGCTGCACAGGTTGAGCTCTCCCCTTCTGCGGTGCGTGGGGGCAGCGCTCTATTTTGAAAGGGACTTCAACATACTAAAATAGTCAACATGTGCACTACTGGGCTGAACTGCGCACCCTGGTCATATTTGTACAGCTGACTGAGTGGATAGAGGGACAGAACCCGTTGCACAGATACATCAAAATGTATCTTGTTATACAAATACAGCACCCCTGGAGCTGGGAGGGATTCAGTGTCTTGCTCAAGTACAGAGTGGATGTCACGCCAATAAACGGGTTGAGCCCAGGTTGTCTAGCCGAAGGATGATCGTCCTCACGACTAACCCTGCCGTCATGCTGCGGTTCCACAGTTCATACTCACAGCAGGCTGGATGACACAGCATATGATATGAATTGGGGTCAGCCATTATTAATAGTTTCTACCCGTTTATTTTGAGTGAAGCGTGAACAGTGAAGAGATAAAAGTCTGGGTGAATTAAATTGAACCACGATGAGCTGATTTGTCACTCCGAGCTTAAATCGGTGCTTTCATCCCTAGTTCTTGCCACGGCCCATTATTCAGCTAGAGCCACTTCCACCCTGCTAACTTACTGCTCTTTCTATAGGCTGGATAATGGTTCTGTGGGTGTCATATATCATTGTCGATGTTGTAACTTAACAAGTGTGTGTGTGTGTGTGTGTGTGTGTGTGTGTGTGTAGGCCAAAAGAGAGAGTAGGAAAATGTGCTCAGCCCTGATGAGTCAATCATGCTAGGGTCCCAATGGTACCAATTACGCATGAGTCACTGTTGAACCATGAGGCTGAGAAAGTGTGCATGTGCATGTATGTGTGCGCGCTTGCATAAGTGTGTATGCATGCATGTGTCTGCACAGTTTTTTCATATCAAACTGCAATGTTATGATGTCAGTACGTTTCACAGCACCTGTATTTATGAGAATAATCTGAGATCAAAGTATTGAAACTGCTCTGGGGTTTCTTCTCTACATCTGTGTGTGTGTGTGTGTGTGTGTGTGTGTGTGTGTGTGTGTGTGTGTGTGTGTGTGTGTGTGTGTGTGTGTGTGTATGTGTGTGGGTGTCCCCTAGCACCACAGCAATTCATCAGGTCACCAAAACATACAGAGAGCAAAACCAAAAAACCCTCAGACTTGAGCTAAACCCCAGGGCCCCATTACACCCATTACAGCAATAGGAAATAAATCTCTCTACTAGCGGGACGTAACAAATTGGACATGCCTGTTGTTTGCGGCATTAAAATAATCAGTAGGTATCATCAAATTGACTGAAACGAGAGTAAATGAATCCCAATATGACACCTAGTGACTCTGTTATGCTGGGACACTGCTTGATTCTGCGTATGTGTACTACCGTAGACGCCAACCAAACTGAGCCGCTCCTATGATTGTACTGCCTTGTTAGCTATCAATAGCCTACTCATATAAAGCTACTTCGCTTTGCTAGGAGGTGTGTAGCTACTTTGTGTGTGTGTGTGTGTGTGTATGTATGTGTGTGTATGCCTGTGTCTGTGGCTTCTGGTTCCTGCCTGCATGGTGGCAGTGCTGAGCTCTAGGAGGGGCATCTAAGGACACACTGCAGCAGACTTTCTCATTATGCTACAGCTCCTGCTGCATCGCACCGTCTCGCTTGCTCAACACTGCCTTCCCTCTCCTCGCTCTCTTGCCTCCCTATTCCCCACTCCCTAAAACTAAACCTCCTCCATCCACTCTCTCGCTTCGTGTGTCTGATTCCCTGCATTCGGTTACTTCTCTCTCTCTCTCTCTCGCCGTATCCAAGACTTTCCCCCCTCCACACCATATCACAATATTCATCCTCCTACTGTTATCCTACCTAAGTCTCTCAAGTAGAAAATGGAGTCAGGGTAGAGAGATATACAACCCAGTGCTAGTGAGGCATTATTTTGGGCACTGCCAGTCCCACTCGTTTTTTGTTTTTTTGCTCTGTGTCTCTCATACACAATGCGGAGCTCTACTCTGTATGGGCCTGTTACCAAGGAAACGGCAGGGAAATATTTTGGCCGAGTAGCGAGGGATTGATAAGATGAAGGAGAAAGGGAGTGAAGTAGAGGACAGGGGAAAGGAAAACGGTCAGAATAGAAGACTAGGAGAAAGTGAGCAAATGGAGGAATGTATAGAGAAACAGTGGGCGAGGGAGAATAAGAGGAAAATGAAAGACGCAGTGACCTTCTATCTGGCTCCTCCTCTTTCGCTTTCCTCCTGCTCCCTCTCTCCCATCCTGCACTCCATCCCTCCATCTACTCCTACTTTATCTCCTATAGCTCCAGTACACCCAGCCAGGACATCATGTACAGTACAGTATAGACTTTTCTTTAATGTACCAAGGGCAAAGGAAGAGATTTGGCCAGAGAACAGATACCTGGTGACTCAATTCTGGAAGTTACTGCCATGTCGATATGGCAGATATGACAATATGGCAAATACTGAAAATGGATGACTTCATGAGCATAAAAAAGTGACAAAATTGTCATCTGTCACTGTCAAATAGTCAACCCCCAGAGTCAACTCATCTTCTTCTCAAACCTTAGTCATATACGCATTGGACATCTACTGTCACCTACTGGAGGTGACACCAGTTTTCAGGCCTGATATGAGTACAGAGTACTTCGTTCAGTAGATCAGCTGATACAAGTACCTATCCAAGTACTACTCAGTGAACAGTCACACATGCCGAGTGTCCTGCTGGCTCAGCGGTCTAAGTACATTGAAGGATCTGGCTGCTGCACCACAGCAGATCCTTTGACTACAGAGGCTGTGCTCTCCACGCTGCCTGAGTCACCTTAACTTGGCACAGCTGGCAGTTCGCTTCACTGACCTCAAAGAATCGCCAAACTGCCAGTCATTTCTGTTGTGCTAAAACACATCATTAAAGTATCAATACTGGGTCAGCTTGGTTTGCCAATCCAAGTACAAGCCCTTGGGAGATGGATCGGTGCTGATCCCAGTATGGCAGACCCATCGATGGGCCCCTATCACACACTGTATACAGCTGAATTGGAACTGAAATGTGAAAGGAATACTTAAAGTAAAAGTAAAGTTGACATTTTTGTTGTGAATGCTCACCTCTTCCATTACAATCCCTTTGCTTTCCAATTCTACTGTCATTCTACTGTTCAAGCTGAGCACAGAGCAAGAGTGACCTTTGACCTGGAAGCAGCACAGGCAGCTCTGCTCCAAGGGAGCAAAGGCTGCTGAAGTGAGGTAGGACCCACCAGTCCCTGTTTAAACACTGCCCGTGTCGCTGTTTATCTATCTGGAGCTTATCTAAAGAACTAGACAGTGGCGTTACATAGATAGGGTCAACGGGGCTGTGGGGCCTGGACATCAGGCAGACAGGGAGAAACAGATGATCAGTCACACCCAAACTCCCATAACCACCCTCACACACCCTCAGCACACCCTCAGCACACCCTCAGCACACCCTCAGCACACCCTCACACAGAGCAGACCGTGTGTCTCAAGAGAGAGTTGTCATCTGAGACAGGGTCTGTGTTCTCTGTGTCCCCCTGGAACCTGGACCTACACTGACAGCAAAACCATCCTACATCCTGCCCATGGAAAAAAGTTTCAAACTATTTTCACATGAATGTGTCCATTTATCCATAGATATAAAGTGGATAATGGTAAATATCCTATGAAACAAATATATAGATATTTTCTAAGCCTCACACTATCCAGTCCCTTTGATAGCTCAGTTGATTAAGCAGAGGACTGTAGTGAAAATGACTGTTGCCAACTTGAAGGAACAGCTTTTACCCAATTTCCCATGGGGATTATTTAGGTTTCATACAATTTCCATCTATTTATAGAACGTGACAAGAATATTCCAAACAGGCTAATATATAAAAATCCCCCTGGATTTCTTTATCACATGGGTGATAACAACCTTTGTTTGAAACAACCAAAGTTTGACTTTGTTTGTTCTGGCAGGACCACCAAGCCAGCACTACAATACTCAACTTTCACCTAATACTAATTCACCATCTATCACTCTCTTGAGTCATGGTGACTTTTTCTAGGACGTTAGCAATTATTAAGAAGTAATACTGACATCACCAGACAGAACCGTCTAGATCACGAATCCTGACTGTCTGCCAGAGTTGCTGGAACACAGAGAACGTGTTGGGTAACAGTCTAGACAGGCCTGAAATGGTTAACTCACCGCTGATAGGGAAACAGACCATGATATTAGACCGTGAACACAGCAGTACAGGCACAGAGCGAGGACAAAGGGAGAGATGAACAGGTAGACTGGCAGACAGTTTACTCAAGCTTATTGTTTTTTACTTGTGTGTATTGTTTTTCGGTGTTACATTGGAGAATATTGGAGAAGAGGGAAGGAGGAAGTGTTTGAGGTGGAGAATAAACCAGACCTCAAAGAGAGCCGGCCAGTGACGTAACCTGGCTCACGTAACCCAGGCCGGCGTCACAAAAAGGGGTCACTTTACCAGCCAGCAATACCATTTATCTGCCCTGCAGACAGACTCAATGACTCCACTAAACTACTGTCTGCCAAGCCATCTGTGGACGATGATGAGGAACGGGGATTCACACAATAATATTCTGCTTAGTCATATTCTTTAGTGGTGTGCTCCAGTTTGAAATATATCCATAAATGAGAGAATGTGTATCACATTCATGCCAACATAAAGAGAAATGACACACATGGTCAAACAGATATGAGAAAAACACACCAAACCAAAACATATAAAGTCTCCTACCAAACCAGCTGCAAGAATGCCCTGTTTGTGTGTGAGTGGAAGATAGGGATTGGAAAAGTTGCCTTCAAAGCCAGAGAGACACTGATGGGAGAGGAGATACAGCCGCAGACCTTTTTTTTTTTTCTGGGTGCCAGTGGCATGGGGGCAGGGGAAGACCACTACCGCCTGTGTGTGTGTGTGTGTGTGTGTGTGTGTGTGTGTGTGTGTGTGTGTGTGTATGCGTTTGTCCTCGGCAGAGCAGAGCAGACGTGACACAACCGACTTCTTCCTCAAGTGTCGCTGAGACGTTCATGTCACCAGACTATCACCTCACACATCTTCCCCTCTCTGCTTCCCCCCCCCCCACCGGTATGTAGTTTGATAACATACCATGCCAGATGCCCTCTACTACCCCCTGCCTCACTCCTCTCACCCCTAACCACCTCGCCTGTCTCCCCCGCCCCTCACCTTAGTGCGTCCGTTGATGATGCAGTCCCCCAGCTGTCCGTTGGCAGCGCTGTGCATGACGGCCTCGTCGATGTGAGCCATCAGCGCCCCGATGCCGTCGCACCCCGGCTCGCGTCCCTCCACCCAGGCGATCTGGTCGCCCCGGATGCTCCGAGAGGGGATAGTCTTCTGGCTGACCAGCTGGCCGCCGCGAAACTTCCCGCTGCGGTTCAGCGCCTCCACTTCCTCCAGCACCCTCTCACCCAACTGAGGGCCCAGGAAGTTGTCCTTCACGCAGATGCCGTAGTACTTCATGCAGGGGACGATGTATTGCTGGGCGATGCGCTCCGCCGACAGGCCGGCGGCCCCCTGCCAGGAGCGGTAAAGCGGGGATGCCGTTAGCCTCCATGGGGGAGGTCTGGCCCGGTGCAGCCATCGGGCCCAGGGGTGCCACCGTACATCCGTTGTGCTGGAGGTGAGCATGGGGGGCCGGAGGGGAGAGGGGAGGCTGGGGGGTGGCGCAGTACATGTAATTGCTGTGGTTCATTTGGTTGCTATGGTTACCGTTGCTGCCATTAACCGTAACCGTGAGCGGGGCGACCACCCGGTCCGCTCTGGAGGCCTCCGAGGCTTTGGGGACGATGTTTCCCTCCAGTAACCTTCTCCGTTTGAAGTCCAGTGTCACCAAGTCCCCCGAACCGTAACCCGGGTCCACGGAGCCTCCTGACCCTAACCCCGGTAAACCCACGGCACCGTTAAAGGTCACTGACCCCATGTCCCGGTTCTCCCCACCCCTCCGTTTCTGTTGCTGCTGCACCTGTCTGGCCCGGAGGTCACCCTTGAGCCTATTCGTCACCAGAGGACATTTGTCATGAGCTGGTTTGTCCCCGTTCTCCACCAGACAGGCTCTGTTGGTAAAGGGGTGCGTTGGGCCAGTCGGTACCTCCGCGAGCCCCTTCATTTGCGGAGGGTGACCGTACGGTGTTTCGGCCAAAACGCCGCCGCTGTGGCTCCCTTCCACGGACGGAGACACCAGCCCGCCGTTGTAGAGCGGCAGCCCGGTTTTGGACTGTTTCTTTAGGGTTGTGATGCCCGGCGGGGCGGTTTGGGAGGCGAGACCCGCTAACAGCTCCGCGGCCGTGGGGCTGCCGGACGGCGCCGCGCAGTAGCCGTTGAGTCCCATGTCCGCTCGGTAAGGGCAGTGAAGCTCCGCCGGTGCGAAGACGAGCTGGTGGCTGGTTGTCTTCCTCTCCTGCGCGGCTGAAACACCGACGGGTCCTTGGGAAGAGCTGGGATTTAATAAAAGGGCCGTGAGTCCCAAACTCTCCATTTCATCTCGTCTGCTGCTGGATACGCACGTAGCTCACGTCCTCGCTTCATTTTCGGGAAGTTTCATGTCCAAGTCTGCTGCCATTCGCTTTAGTTTCATCCCGTATTCGTAACGATTATCGGTGAAGCCGTGCACTTGTTCCCATCTGTCTCATAAACAGCTGGAACCTATCAAATGAAATGTAGGGGAAAACAGACACACGTTAGGCATATTAACAGCGCGAGAGAGTGGCGCGTGTCACATTGTGCTGTATTAAATAACTGTTTTTATTGCTAGTCTGTCGCTATAAGAGCTTCAAAGTAGGTGTTTTATAAAAGGAGAAATTACGTAGGGCAGTAGACATCGCCATGTTAAGACAGACCACTTGTGGACATAAACTATAACTACTCTGTCAATAATTATTAGACCAACATTTCCTTACATCCCTCGAGTTCAATCGGTAGAAAGCAAAAGGAAATCGCTAATGTAAAGAATTGAAGGCCCATAGGATGTCTCACTTTTTATGACACTTATTTACACTGAAATTCGGTACGCAATAAAACATTAATTTTTCTATTTTAAATTAACAATTTGCGACGAAACTCCCATTTGAGGACTTAGTTAATCATTATTAGCTATTGATTACAACTTAGTAGCAACCAAAGCGCCGCACCTTCAAAAACAATGAAACATCACCTCAGACCAATCTCACAAATTCAGTTTAAATAAACCTTAAACGAACCTTTCAGATTGTAAAAGTGTAGTGAGTAAACGACAATCACGGCCAAGGACAAGTAACGTGTAACTGGTTATTTCACTGGCTTACCTAGGGCAGGCTACAGCAGCGCAAAGCCACAGTAAGCGTACGTGACCGGCTGAGAGTACGCATGTTATTTCCGGGATTGTCTTGCCTCTGTGCGCGTCCCATCCAGTTTTCTTCTCGGGTTATAAATAATATCCACCAATGGTGATATTCAACGCCGCCTGGCACAGATGGGGATCGAGATCTGCTCGGAGGCACGGAGGGTCCTCTCGCCAGAAGTCTTCTCCGTTGTGTCGATGACTCTCCCCTAGTCTATGTCTGTGCTCGTCTCCCCCTCACCCTCCCCTTCCTCCTCCCCCTCCTCCAGCGTGCTCTCTCCACTCCCTCTGCTGTCACTTAACGCACACAGGTCATGTGACTATTGGCAGCTATACGTAGAAACGAAATCACAAAACAATAATAAAGAAAATAATATACATTTAAAAAGGGCTCAGTGACCCAAATTAAATCACTTTAATATTGCTCTAATACTACTAGGGCCACGTGTGCCTAGGATACTCTATAGTGAGTTGATAGTGACCTTAATGTAGTTTATTTTATCTCCTATGATATTCTTATAATATTACAACTCATGGTTGTGCTGTGGTATTGGCATATTATCCTTCTAAAATGTATTATAGGATTACTATAATGATTACATCATGAAATCACATGATGTTTTAAATGATCTGTCAGCTTCTCTAGGACCAAAAGATCACAGTGTCATTGAAAATCTGACTGCAAACAATCAACTGTCTATTTTCATCAGTCCTTTTTCATCAGGTAGACCTACTGGTTAACATCGCCAGTAGGTCATCTAATTTGACTGTATTGCTAGTATGTCATTGCTCGTATGTTTGTTGAGCATTTGGATGATCGCTGTAGTAACCAACCTTTTGGAAGTGGAAGTTTAACGTTTCTGGCAGGCTGCTTATTGCAAAGCCCACGAGAAGTCCGGCCTCAACACTAGACCCTAGTTTTGTTCCGAGTTTTTGTTTCTCTGCCTACATCCTAACCATTGTCCACCTATATATTTGTTTAGAAGGAGGAAGTGAGGTAATGTGCTGTGATAAAACTAGGGCTGGGGTTAGGGTGGTGGATTAATGCCCGACCCTGAGGGATTAGAGACGGGGAGGTGTTTTGACACAACATTGGAACGCCACGCTCATCCGTTCCCTTCAATCCTGCCCCATCCCAGCCTGGATAGATGTGACTGGACATCAGCCATGTGGAGTGATGGCATCAGCGGGGGCCGCTCACACTACAGCAAGCGCGCACACACACACACATGTAGTATGCTGTCTATGTAAATACACACACATACATACAATGGCACATTAACTGATGGAGATGTCATCACCCGTGAGGTCATATGAAAGATTCCCACAGAGTGTGAAAGTGGAGACATACAGCCGCAGCCACAGCCCAACACACACACACACACACACACACACACACACACACACATCCCTGGAGGACTGTGATCCAACATAAGCAGTCATCCACAAGGAGGCTTTAGAGCACTTATTACAATATAAACATACAACTAGGCCGTTCTTGGCTAACCAAAGCGTACTTCCACAGGTATTTATATAATCATTGAGTTATTGCATCAGATGAACTACAGTGCGTACCCACAAGTCACACTTGGGGGATTGATTTCATATGCCTGCATGTTAGTTGAGCCACCAACTGAGCAATTGGCAATAGGAGATCAAAAAATAATTCAAGATGTTATTAGATAGAGGGTTGCACCTGTAGGTGATAGGATCAGCTTTTGGCCCTTACACTGGTAGGAATGTATGGTATGATGGGAGGGGCCTATTCATGCAAGCCTGCATTCCCAGGTCTGAACAATGTAGCAACGTACAATACATTTACAACCACAAATGAGTAAAGATTTCAAATTCATTCATTCGTACATACATCCAGTCATTTATTGTGAGTGTGTCCAAGTAGCACACACACACACACACACACACACACACACACACACACACACACACACACACACACACACACAAGCCTGACCACTGTATTATCACCATGGCAGGAGCTGAAACAGTTTGAGTAAGTGAGAAAATTTAAAATTGACATTAATCAAGGAATAGGTTCAATCACATATGTGGCAGGTATGCCTCCAGAGCCCTGGTGAGTTTGTTTACGAGGGGAGTAACAGGTTGGTGACAGGTCCAGGTCCACAGCAAGAAGGTCCTGGGTTCGATTCCCGCCTGGGGCGCTGTTGAGTCTGGGGTGCCCAGGTGGGTTATCTCCTGGGCCTTTCTGTGTGGAGTTTGCATGTTCTCCCCGTGCTCATGTGGGTCTCCTCCTGTAAAAAGAACCCCATCTAAAAACATGCAACATCCAGTCGACTATCCCTGACGAAGATGGCGACAGACATCTGGAATTGGTCCCCGGGCTCTGGTGTTGTTGGCTGCCCTCTGCTCCCTGGCTGTCCTGGAGGAAAATTGGCGGGGATGGGATAAAAGCAGTAAAATCATTTAACTCGGACACTCTACCCTGCGTGTGTGTGTGTGGCTCAGCGGCCACTTCCCCCCCTGCATGTGTTGTGTACGACGTCGCAATTAAAGTCGTTCTCCTTCTTCTTCGTTGTCTCTAGGACCTGGGGGAGGAAGGGAGGAAATAAAAGGGGGTTTGGAGCTTCGCCTTCCTTGTTGAACCAAGCCTGAGCCAGAGTGTTTGGTGGGAACCTTAGCAGGTGTTCGCTCACCTTGTGTTACTGTCTGGTGAAGCAGGTTTATGAGGGAACGCCACTATACTCGGCATCATACAGCAACAGTGCCTCCAGTCATCAACCTCCGCCTGAGGGACAGTGTATTGGGCAGACTGGTCGAAAGAAACAGGAAGAAACGTGACCTATCACTGTTTTTTCCCACTTTTAACTTGGGCTCATTCTAAATTATTATTATTGCCGGGCCTATTTATTATCCTCTGGGCGACGTGCAATATTCATGGGGGGGGGGGGGGGGGGGGGGGGGGGGGGGAGAGACAGCTTCCAGTATATTCTCAGTGCTGGCATTGGGCCCTGGTTTGCAGTGTGTGTGCCATTTGGTGTGACTATTCTATGGGATTAATTCTTTGTTTTCATTGATTTGTTTTGATTTAATCTGATTTGTATTTATTGAGTTGCATGCCCCATATTATGCCCTGAAAGCCTTCAGCCTGGGCCTCTCTTTGGGGTTTGCCCCATTCTACCCTGGGCCTATAGTTCACCCTGGGTAGTAACTCTGTCGTTTGCTCTTTTCCTTTCCTTCCCCTCCTGTATTAACTTTTAAATGTGTAATCCCGAATAAACATTTGTTCTGCTCTTTTGAACCTACGTCAGCCTCTGGTTCCCATTACTTTGAACCCACACCTGTTCAGGTACCCTGAATTCTGTAGTCGTTTTTTAACTATAAATGCAACCTTTCGTCCTTGCTACATATAGACAACCTCAAATGACTCACCAGTTGAAAATGAAAATGACCTGAAGGCTGACAGATTGTGTAAGTAGTTGGCAGAGCTCTGCAGTTTTATTCTGGTTTGTGGCTTTTGGGTGGGTGAGAGGAAAAGGAAGAACAGACATGAAGAATGACACATAGCTTGGCTTTGGGGAACAGGGAGCATGTTCAGGAAATATACATGTTCCTGTAAATCATCTGCACACACTGCACTCAGTGTATAGAGGCTGATTTGTATAGGTTAAATGTCATTAGCATTTAAATGGTAAAGGTTGTTGTCTGAATAAGAAAATCATCTGAGCGCAGCCCATCAAGGATGTACAGCTTTTGTGTTGTCATTGTCTGTGAACAGTATCTCACTAAACAAGGACTGAATAATGAATAATGTTGACAAGACATAATCCATTCCTTATTTTTGCCATTGCCAAGCAAGCATAGCAGTCAGATATTACTGTACGAATGATAAAATTGTTTTCATACCAGTGATAGATGAATATTTCATTGCTTGGCATTGGTTGTAGGGTAGTATACACAGCCAACAGTATTCGCACTCAAAGTGTTTGAGTAACCTGCAAAATATTAAAGTCTGGCATTGAGGTTAAAGGGAATTACAGCAGAAGTCAATAGTGATATAACACATACACAGGCACACACATGCAAAAGCACGTAGGCTCCAACAATGTCATGGATGCATGAGTTACGGAAAGAGCAAACAAATGACTACAAAATAAATCAGGGCTCCTGTGTATCAAGAGGAAAGCACTAGCATAATTAAAAGGAAAAAACAAAAAACAAGCTTGGAAACAAATCACACACCTGCGCCTTTAAAAAAACATCAGACAGCTTCACATCCTGTATCCTGTAGCGTGGCATGTTATAGTATTTCCAGTCAGCAATAAATTACAACACGTACACACCACTACGCCTACATTTGTTAATCTATTCACAAAATGTTTTTGGTTTTGCTTTGTATTGTATTCTAGGATATATGCAGTGCACCAATATGTGCACAAATAGCAGATTACTGTCAGGCAAACAAGCTGGGACTCACATGCAGAGAAGAACAGACGCTAGTGAAAGTTCAACACCAATTTATTAGTGTGAGGTCCAAAACATAGTCAAGACAGTCCAGGTCAATACCAAACAGGCAACAGGGCTGAGGTACCAAAAACAGCAGGCAAAAACAGCCAGGAGGAAGCAGGCCGTAGTCAGAGCAGGCAGACAGGGTCAGCAGCGAGCAGGCAAAAGGCTGGACAGAAAACAAGCACAGGTTCAAATACAGGTTGGCAAATAACCGGTCTGATACTCAGGCTATTCTGTCTAGGCAAGCAAGCCAGTCAGGTGTGGAGGCTGGAAAGTGAATAGGCTGGGCAGGAACAGGTGGAAATTAGGTAGGTGGACGGTGAGGAAGAACTGCTGCCAGGATCCATGACAGCACCCCCCCAGAGTGGTCCAGGATGTCCCTTGCCGGGACCCAACTTCTCTCCTTGGGCCCATATAGATGCTGGAAGTCCCTCCCACGACGACGCACCTTCAACAATCTCTTGGAAGAACTTGGACGTAAACTGCAGACCCGTCAGAGACAATGTTGACCGGAAGACCATGCAACCTGAAGACATGACTGGTGATGAGTTGGGCTGTCTCCATGGCAGATGGAAGCTTGGTTAATGGGACAAAATGAGCTGACTTGAAGAATCTGTCCACAATAGTAAGGATGACTGTGTTACCTTCTGAGGGGGAGGGGGGGGGGGTCCATGGCCAGATGAGACCAGGCTCTCCGTGGGAACAGGCAATGGGTGGAGAAGACCGGCAGGAGGTTTGTTGGATGGCTTATTTCGGGCACAGGATGTGCAAGCAGTGATGAAACGCTGAACATCTCTCCTCATGGATGGCCACCAGAAGCGTCGTTTCAGGAAAGCCAGAGTTTGTTGTACACCAGGATGACAGGTCAATTTGGATGCATGACCCCCACAGTAAAAATCTGTGAGCGGACAGAACGAGGGACAAAAAGACAGTTCGGAGGCCCGTTACCTGGATCAGGTTGCCTCCTCTGGGCAATGCTTTCTCGCTGCTACTACCATTGAGTCTAAATGGTAGTGGCAGTGACAAAGCATTGAGAGGGGAGAATCACGTCTGGTTCAGATGGGGTTTCAGTTGGGGAAAACAGCCGACACAGTGCATTAAGTTTAGTATTACAACCAGGGTGATAGGACAGGGAAAAATTAAAACTATAGCGAGCCTGACTGGCATTGAGCCTCTTAGCAGTGTGAATGTACTCCAAATTCTTGTGATCGGACCATACTTGGAAAGGAATCTCTGCTCCCTCCAGCCAATGTCGCCATTCCTCAAGAGCCATCTTGACAGCCAAGAGCTCTCAGTTCCCTATATCATAGTTACGCTCCGTGGGTGTTAAAGGGTGTGAAAGGAATACACGGAGCTTCTTATCCTTAGGGGACTGTTGTGACAGGACTGCCCCTATACCTGTCTCAGAAGCTACTTCTACCACAAACTGGGAGGTGTGGATCAGGGAGAACCGAGATGGGGCCAGAGGTAAATTGTACCTTAAGATCCGAGAAGGCATCTTCAGCTGCCGTGGTCCATCTGAAGGGGACTGCAGGAGAGGTCAGAGCCCCAGAAACCCCAGAAAGCGCTACAGCTCACGTCGGTTAGTGGGTCTCGGCCAGTCCATCACTGTCTTGACCGTGGCTGGATCCATCTCTACACTGCCTGCAGACAACACGAAATCCAGGAAGGAGACAGTAGAGTGGTGAAACACATCTCAGCCTTGACGAAAATCTGATTCTCCAAAAGATGTTTGAGAACTCGTCAGACATGCTGAGTGTGCACCAGGGCCGACTTAAAGATGAGGATGTCGTCTAGGTA
This sequence comes from Hoplostethus mediterraneus, assembly GCA_034670385.1. Lineage (NCBI taxonomy): Eukaryota > Metazoa > Chordata > Actinopteri > Trachichthyiformes > Trachichthyidae > Hoplostethus > Hoplostethus mediterraneus. The sequence continues at coordinate 632,363 of JAXDDW010000187.1, forward strand.
CACAAAGACAAACTGATTAATCATGTCACGTAGCACGTCATTAACGAAAGCCTGGAATACAGCTGGGGCACTAGTTAGACCGAACGGCAGAACAAGATACTCATAATGGCCACTGGGTGTATTGAAGGCTGTCTTCCATTCGTCTCCCTACTTGATTCGGACCAGATGGTAGGCAGGACGGAGATAAGAGTTTGGTGAATATGGTGGCTCCCTCTAACAGCTCATAGGCGGTGGTCATAAGAGGATAGCGATTCTTTACGGTGATTTCATTAAGCCCCCTAAAGTCAATGCATGGCCTGAGAGACAAATCCTTCTATCCCCACAAAAAAGAACCCCGCTCCAGTAGGAGAGGATGATGGACGGATTATGCCAGAAGCTAAAGAGGCACCAATGTATTCATCCATGGCTTTCCTCTATGGAGCTGACAGAGTATAACCGCCCCCCCTGGGGGGTGAAGTGCCAGGTATCAAGTCAATGGAACAGTCATAAAGTCTGTGTGGAGGAAGTGAAGTGGCAGACGACAGGTCAGGAAACTCCTCCTTTACAGGGGACACTGAGGAGACAGGACACTGAGCAGATATCAAACAATGTGAATGGCAATAGGGGATCCATCCCAAAATAATATTAAGGGACCAGTCAATGTGAAGGTTGTGTTTAACCTTGTGGTAACCTTGGACCACAAGAATTTGCGTTGAGTCGATTAGATGCAAAGCAATCTCCTCCTGGTGGTTACTTGATATGAGCAGACGAACAGGAGAAGAGGTGTGTCACCTGGGTCAAAGTCTTGCTATTGAGAGCACTGGCATCGAGGGGTGACTGGAGTGGAGCAGAAGTTATCCCGATCTGTTTGGCTAGAGTAGAATCAATAAAACTTTCATCAGCCCCAGAGTCAATTAATACACGGACCGTGTAATGTTTATCTCTCCAGAACAGGATAGCATGGAGAATGGCTCAGGGGGTAGAGGTGTTCTGTTGTGTAGTAGTGTTCACCAGTACCCTCTGATCTACTGAACCCTGTCTTTTACCGGACAGGAGGAGATGTAATGACCCCCCTGGCCAATAGAGACATGCCTGGCGGCCACTTGGCATTACCTCTCCTCCTTGGTCAGGTATGTCCGGTCAACTTGCATGGGCTCAGGGGTGGACGAAGTTGATGGAACTGGTGCTGCGCTGAACCCCTGAGGACTTAGCTGACGGTTGAACTTAGCTGATGGAACTAGTGCTGCAACAGATGCCTGCTGAACCCTGGAGTTGGCCAGGACCTTGTCTGATCCCTCTCCCTTCCAGTGTAGTTTGAGTCGGTTGTCGATATGACTGGAGAGGTCGACGAGAGCCCTCAGGTCCCCAGGAAGGTCACGGGCAGCCAACTCGTCTTTCAGAGGCTCAGAGAGTCCATTCAGGAAGATGTCAAACGGGGCGTCGTCATTCCAGGAGCAGGTGGCAGCCAGAGTCGAAACTTGATGGCATAACCACAGACAGACCGATCTCCCTGGTGAAGGAGAGAGAGTTCGCTGACAGACCCTCTCCTGGTGACTGATGGGTCAAATACCTGCCTCATCTCAGCAGTGCAAGTATCTAGACTGGAACGCGGGAGTCCCAGAGAGCGGTCCCCCACTCTGGGTCTCTGCCCACCAGCAGAGTGATAATAGTAGGCAATCTTAGAACGGTCGGTCGGGAAAGTGGCAGGCTGTAGCTCAGAAACAAATGAGCACTGGGAGAGGAACGAGCAACAGGTTCCAGGCTCCCCAGAATAATGTTCAGGGGGTGGTAGTCTAGGCTCCCAAGCTGGTGCACCAACAGCAGTGGCTGCACCTGGTTGGCTCAGAGAAGTCTGCAGCTGTTGAAATTTAGAGCAAAGATTGTCCATGACAGCAGCTAGCCTCTGGACGTCCTGCTGCTGCTGGCCCACGAGGGCCCCTTGCTTCTCCATAGCGTGGCGAAGCTGGTTCAACTCCGCTGAGTCAGGTTCAAAACTGGTTCAAAACATGTTCATGCTATTCCTTCTAGGCAAGCTAAAATGTTCTGGCAAGGAATTGTAGGAACAGATCTCTATTTATACTAAATGCTGATTACAAATTGCATTCAGGTGTGGAGGCTGGAATTGAGTGAATCCTCTGATAGGCTGGGCAGGAACAGGTGACAAGCAGGAGGGGGAAACTAGGTCGGTGGGCAGAGACAGGGAGACAGTGAGACAGTGAGACAGGTTATGAGGAAGAACTGCTGCCAGGATCCATGAGAGATTATATTATGTCCAATTATAAATGGCAGTAAATCATTTGTCTCCTGACCAGTTGACACATTTATCTTTAACACTGTTTTCCAAGGATTGAAAAACAGCGTAGTCATTGCCAAGGTCAGTGCTCCCAATGCAGCTGGGCTGGAATCCCTCAGCCTAGACAACACAGAGTAGTGCAACTCTGCACGTATACACATCTCCTCCTCTCTGTGTCCCTCTCTGTCCCCTCTCTGTTGACACCACCAAAAACAAGCTGAGAGGACAACAAATATTTAACAGAAATTTGATGCACAGAAATAGACTAGCTCACTTTATCTTTTGCAGTCCCTTCCAATTCTGTAAAAGGTCAATACAGCTTAAACCGATTAAACAATTCTGAGTGTATGAGCAACATACTGGATGTACATACACACAAAATATACTTATCTAATATTTGTGCTACATATTGAAAGGGCGCAAGCTAATGTATTACCTTGTATGTGTGGCAGGCTTACATATTCAGGTCACGTTCTCTAAGTGGGACATGCTGTGTCACTACAATTGGAGATTTCATTGGAGATGTCATTTGACCTGGCTGGGCAGTGGTGGGTACAGGGCAGGCATGAGATGCATACTGTTGCTGGAAGCTTGACACTCTGACTTAGGAAATGACAGCAAAAAAAATAGACAGCAGCACTCAGAGGATATTGTGGGCAGTATATTTTTATCCATTTATCTAAGAGGAGGAGGGGAGAAGCGGATGGGAGAGAGAGGAGACGAGTTGTGGGCAATGGGGGTTAAGAGAAGACAACACTGAAAAATTGAGAGCAGTGGGGTGTCTGTAAAGTGTGTGAAAGAACAGAGGGTTGAAAGGGGAGTGAGCCAGTAATGAGATGGAGGAGATGTAAGAAAAAAGATGTGTGAGAGGGAAGAAGGCAGGTAAAAAAAAAAAGAAACACGAGATGGGAATTTGAATTTTAAAAAGCTCTTTATTGCACAGCAAAAAAACATTTCAAGCCGGAATTGCATCACCGTGCCTCTCTGCTATAGGAAAGAAAATCAATGAACTCTAAAAGGAAACATGAAGGGGGGAAAAAAATCAAAAAGCATGAGACGGAGACAAATCATCCTGAGTGAGAAAAGAGGGAGGGTATGTCAAGTGGGAGTGAGGAAATAAGAGCAAAGGGAAAAGAGGGAGTGACAGCCAAGGAGTTAGAGTGATACGGGTTAGTGAAGTCATACGGCAGGGGAATTTAAGGATCAACTGTGCTGATAGCCTTCCCTAAAATAGCTCAGAGAGATATGGAGGAATTGTGTTTGCAGCGAGCATGGGTAGACCTTTCTGTCCCCAAGGCCCGTGATTAAACTATCAACAGCGACCCTGAAATAAGCCGCTAAAACAGCAGAAGAGTCACATTCATCACTGGAGATAGTAGTAGTAACTCAGGGAAGAGCAGAGATAGCTGGACGTGTCGGGTTTCTCTGCCTGCAGAACACTCTGTGGTTGCACAACAGGCAGAGATCCAAGTAACCCTGATTTAGAATAGGATTGTGGTAGTGTAAGTGTATCCTGTTTCTTACCTCTACCTAATGATGTGATTTGCAGCTAACAGTTTGGACGTACTGTGGCTCGGTGTTGAATAAAATGTGATGCTACTCAGCTTGCTGGTATAATAAAGACACGGCAACGGGCAGTCTTTTGCAGTAGGAACATAGCTTTATACGTGCACGGAGACAATACAGTTCATCACATTGTGACTTCCCGTAAGGTCTAACTATGCAGGGAGAAATCACTCATTTTATACAGAGTAACAAACAACTTCTTACGCACTTACACTCTGATAACACCAACGGCCTTGAAGGCAGTGGCGCACCAGGACACATACACAATGGACAAGTACAGATAGCAGGAAAATGACACTGAACAAAAGGTTTAAGATACATGAGTCATATCATGACTAAGCATATTTTCTCCAACATTAGGTTACTGCCGTGTTGTCCGGGCATGAAAACAATGCAAAGTCCAGGCCAAAGCAGACAGAAGACAGAAGCTCTCAGTTGGCTCTGTTGTAATGATGCTACCATTTCTTTCCTGCGCTTATGGCTAAATCTGTCTGGCTTTATGTCACAATTTGAGATGACACGAACAACGTCTCAGTCTGGCTAGCATCTGGTGTCAGTGTAATGCTATCAGGAGAGTTTACTGACATGACAAACATCACAACAACAGAGCTTTAAAATGGATTAAACTGAATGTAAAACAGAGAAAATGCTCATCCGTTACTGCAGTTTTCAATTCATCTGTTTTCATAAAAATATACACTATATAGAAACAAAACAGAGAATAAAGTGAACAACATTACACAACTCATAGGCCTTAGGTTTGTTTTTATCTTTTGTCTCTGTAATTGTCTGTGGGTGCGTGCAGACACACACACCATGGATGCATGAGTAGGTTGAATAACATCTTTGTGTAGTGTGTTTTAAAGAGGGCTAGTTGCTAAAAAGGCCGGGCAGCGTATCACAGTATTGCAGGAAGAGTACTCCCAGAACCCTGGTCCATCTACCCTGTCATATGCCATGTTATCTCCTCCTCCCTTTGCAGATCCACAGCCACTGACACGTGCACATACACACACACACACACACACACACACACACACACACACACACACACACACACACACACAAATAAACCTCAACCCAGGCCTTTACCAGTAAAGACACATTGTATTTCCTGATAGGGTTGGATTGAGGTATATTTGTGTGTGTGTGTGTGTGTGTGTGTGTGTGTGTGTGTGTGTGTGTGTGTGTGTGTGCATGTGTCAACCCAGGCCTTTACTCTATCAGGAAGTACAATGTGTCCTGTTCAGCATCCTGGGAACCTTGTCGGTCTGGACCACACCCAGTGAATGTGTGTGTCTGTGTGTGTGTGTGTGTAAGTGTTTGCAGGGTTTGAGTGAAGGACTACTAATGGAATTTACAGTAATCTTATCACTACAAAATGGCTACAATAATCACTTAGTTAATGAAAAAAGATACCTTTGAATTGCTTGTTGATCTACAATTTTTTGAGGTTATAGGTATAAACACACACACACACACACACACACACACACACACACACACACAGACAAATACAAACACACTTCTGAGCCCACTGTCCAGCTCTCCATGCTCCTCACACAAAACAATCAGGTATGACAGGCGTGGTTTTCCTGGGTCCCAGAGGGCCCTACAAAGACAAAAGACCCTCTGAACACAGAGAGTGGGAGGAAGAGACCCTCTTCAGCAAGGATGAAAACAGATTCTGACAGTCTCTCGCTCACACACACACGCACACGCACACGCACACACATGCATTACTTCAATGCTTATGAGGACCTTTCATCTATTCCTCAACCCTCAACCCAAAACCCCAATCTTAACCACTAAGTGGCTAACCTTAACCCTAACCTAACCCCTAACTAACCCCTTGAAGAACTGAGGACCGGCCAAAACTACCTCACTCCGAAGGCCTAAAACTTTTTACACACACAAGAACACACACAAACACCCCTACACACACGCGCGCACACACACTTTTGCAAACATGCAAACATGGAACTATTAAAATAACAAATTGAATCTGTAGTACTCTAGCGCCCCGAGGCGGCTTAAATGTGCAATCACAGCCTGTGTTTCAGACAAGGGACAGGGGAAATGTCGATATGCATACATCAAACATGAAAAATAGCAAAGCGAGAAAAAAAACATTGTTCTGTGGTTCAGAAACCAGATACTCTTAGGAGAAGTCACCACTACTGCCTTGTTTATTTGTCGTCGCCGAACAACAACCGCAGGATGGCGCTGCAGTAATCTCGTTAACCTTTTACCGCGGCGTGTTGTACGGGAGGACCGCTTTCTTCCGGGTTGTCGTTGACCAGGTGAAAGGTCACAGGGCAGGAAGAGGTCGTGTTATGCTTTTGCTTTTGATAGTGATGTGATGGCTTCCTTGAGATTGTTTATGAGGAGGCAGCTGCCGCAGATTGTGTCCCAGTTCGCTCGGGTTGTGAAGCTCGTCCGGCCCATCGACGGTAATCCCCCGGTGAGGAGGCTGCACGGGTCGGCCGGGCTCCGGGTCGGGGAGAAGGGACCATGGGCCAAGAGTCGGGGGCCAGAGCAGCAGCAGCAGTACCAGCTGACAGACCTGGATAAAGCAGATGCCCTGGTAGGTTCAGTGCGAGGGGCTAAAGACACCCAGACACCTACAGTAATCCAGACTACAGATGAGGAGGCTACTGTACAAACGGGCATGTCACAGCACGATTTAAGCAGACGGGAATACCACAGACATGTCTAGGGTTTATTATGTTTTAAAAAATGCCACAAAGTGTGATAAACTCGTTAAATGCGGAACATCCGGGTTCAGAGCCATGGCGGGAGAAAGTGTTCCCAATTTCAACAGTAAAATGTATCAATCTGGTGCACTTTGACGTGAACATGAGTCATACATGAGTCAAAATGGAGCAGCACAGTAAACACTTTGAACAGCAGTCTGTACTGTGCTGTAGTGTGGTGTCGGTTTTATCTGTTGCTGTCCGTCCCAATCTCAATTCAGGAAGTGAGTGAGGAGTGAGGAGTATTTGTAAAAGCATTATTGTAATCGCATCAGTAGTGCCTTCTTTCTCTCCTCCCTCCATGTCTTCAGTTCAGGCTGTTGTCCTCTCCTCTTGCTGTCTCTTCTCCTGTCCCTCTCCTCTTGTCTCTCATTGTTCTTGTTCAGTCCCGGTTGTACAACGGATAATCATTAATGTGAACAAACACAGACACGTGACATTATGTAGCGATTAACACCCCCATCTTTGGAGCAAAATGTTGAAAGGCCATAACTCCTACACATGACTTTATTATAGAGCAACTGATTTGATCGTTTTTCTCATCTTACTTTCACAGATGCTGAGAAAGTCACATGAAACAGGTAACATGACTAAATTATACTGTTATACTGTTAAATTATACTGTTATTTAACTGTAGTGAGATTTAAACCCACAACCCTATAGATCAACTTCTTAAACGATAATGCTTGTCTACATTTTAGGTGACATTTGAAGTTTTTAAGACACTTATCCTGAGTGTCTTACAGTGAGTGCAACAGTAGAATCAGCTTCAATTGTCAGATTACCAGAATTACAAGAAACCAACAGTAACAGTCGTGACCTCTAACAGTTAAAGCTTGTACAGTGTTTCCTCTCTGTTTTGAGTAAACACTAAACCCTGTATTACATAATATGGTTTAATATGACTTTGAGAATACAGAGACTACAAATAACCAATAGGAACTCAGTATCGGCGTGATGAGGATGTTGTATCTTCCTTATTCAGTATCTTCTATTTCGTCGTATTTCTATCTGTATCTTATTCTTTGCTTCTGTGACGATCCCATTTCCCCTCAAGGATCAATACATTTTAATCTTCATCTTATCAATACTTGAATCAAAAATTGCGGTTTGCTGCAGCATTTGGCCTCATACTGGAGAGTTACTGGGATGCAGAGTAATCTACGTAAGCCTGTCGATAAGGGTTTTCATGAGACCTTAAACATGGTGATGTTTTAAACAAGCACGTCCACTTGTACTAATACTCAGAGGGAGGGCAATAATTACATGTAAACAGTGTCATTGATTCCAGCTCTCCACACTTGCACTAACCTCTAGCCTGGGTATATTGAGGCTGCTGGTCATTAGTGGCTTTGACTGTATATTTGCAGGATTCCTGTCATGGTTCAGGAACGGTCTGCTGGCTACTGGGATCGGAGTCATCGCCTTTGTCCAGAGTGAAGTGGGGCGAGAAGCAGGATATGGTATGGGCTCCATTTTTAAATGTATGTACAGTAGGGCTGCAAGCTAGCACGTGGCTAGCCTGAGTTATGGTACCATACAGGCGTGTGATACAGACGGCAGCAGTGCAGTAACAAAACACACTTTTACCAGCAATGGGGATTTCACTAGATTAGATAAAGGGTTATCATTACATGTCTCTTTAGTTTGACAAAAACACTTAAGAGATAGCATAGCCCTAACCTGAATCCAGACATAATGATAGTTAATTGATGTGAGTTTTGGGAAACCTACAATAATAATAACAACACGTCACTCTGCTTTCCTCAGCCTTCTTTATCCTTGGCGGTGTGTGTGTTTCTTTTGGCGGCGTCTCGTACCTTGCCAGCCTTTTTTCCCTGCGGAGGTTGATGCTGCTGTCTCTGCCGGTGGTGCTTCTCCACGGCGCTGTGGTGAGCAGCGTCGCCCTCTTCTGGCTGTGTGCGATATCTCTCTACATTGGCCGGCTGGAGGTAGAGATCATCCACGACGAGGAGGAGGAGGAGGATAACGACGAGGAGTGCCGGGAGTGCCGCGAGAGACGCGAGCAGCGAGGTTATCGCGGCTCCCATGGCAACAGGCAGCCAGAGGACAGTCACAACAAAGGCCAGGACAAGTAGAGTTCTGCCGGTGACGGAGAGGAAGTTGTGTGGGGTGTGTGTTGCTTTGAATCAGGGGCTACTCTAGTGTGTGTGTGTGTGTGTGTGTGCGTGCGTGCGTGCGTGCGTGCGTGTGTGTGTGTGTGTGTGTGTGTGTGTGTGTGTGTGTGTGTCCTTGTCTTAGGCTCCAATAAATGCAAACCTTTTCTCCTTTGTTATATTGATGTGAAGATTATTATAAAGGTTTGTTGATAATTTGATAGTTGGAGGATATTTACTGTCTGGTGAATTAATTTTTTAACATCTCTCACAATTGGATATTTTCAGAGCTGCTCTATTTAAACATTATAAATCAAACTATCTGTCTCAAACTTTTTTTTTTTTTTTTTGAATATTTTACACACTCTCTCACACACACACACACAGTGCCTCCAAAGAGCATAATATTTTAGTTTACTTTTCAGAGCGCTGTATGCAATCATTTTTATGCTATTTAACTGACGTTACTCTGTTGGATGCTTTTTGTCTTATAATTTTGTTCAAGGCAATTAACGATGATGGACTACTTGAATCCTTCATTGGAAATCTTGGAATAAATCAAGTTTGTGTTGATGTGCTGTAAGATGTTGAGTGAACAGATGTGTGCATGTTTCAGGTCTGTGTCAAAATCTCTTTTTTTGTATTACAAATCCACAAGGGCTTAGAAATTATTTTTTCATAGGTTTAAGTTATCCTGTGAAGTAAAAAGGGGTTTTAAAGGGCAATAGCACTATTGGCAGTTTTTGTTTGTCATCATACTAAGTCTTGACTTTTGGTAACAAAGAATATTTTTCACAAGAAAAATATGTTAGATTACCGTAGTATTTTTGCCTGTATTCATATTCTTCTCTGGTTTTGTGGATATCCATGCACCTATATCTAAATGTGACTCTGAACCTTTTTACTTTCGCTTTTTGAATGAATCTCACACAAGCTGGTGATCATTGTAAATTGCTGTTGATAAAGAAAATGTTATAGGATGATGGAGGCTGGAGTTTGTGTCTTTGTAGGTTCGTGGGTTTATGTTCTGTGTGCATCGCTTTCAGTGCACCTGACTGTACATAATAAAACCAGATGAATATGTACTTAAATACAGTTACAACGCCAGAGTTGTAGTGTGTTTTCTCTGTTTATTTCAGCTGTGTGTTTAACAGCTCACAACATAGGCAGACTGATGCAACATCTTCTGAGATGTCCTATTTTCAGATGATACAAATACAGTTCAGGCCAGGATTATTGGCACTGTTGCATGTTAAGCAGATCATGTACAATAACGTCTGAAATAATTGGAAATTGAAACAATTTTCGGTCTTCACACATTCATGTATTGATTTACTATAGCATGTGATTAAACAGTAACAATAAAAATGTAATACAAATCTGATGGTTTCAAAATCAGGGACTGATAGAAAACCAGCAGTACTCTGGACCCCAAAGACTGGATTTGAGGACAGTCTGTTCTACTTCCCTGGTTGTCAGTGAAAATGGTGAAGAGAAAATAGTTGCCTGAGGATGCCAGAAAAACTATTCTCACCAAACATAAGCGTTCACAAAGCTATATAAGGCCATCTCTAGAGACCTTGGTATTCCTGTTTTCAAAATGTGCAAAGTTATTAAGAAGTTTGCTGCTCATTGTTTGAATTGTTAAGAATCTCCCAGGATGTGGAGGAAGAGGATCTTAGATGTCATCGAAGGTTGGCGCGAGCTAACAGCCTTGCACGACATCCAGACATCTCAAGGCCGACCTGGAGAGGTTTGGGGTAATTCTTTCAGCCTGTACTACATGCTGGACAATGAACCGAGAAGGGCTTTACAGTCAGAGGCCCTGGAAGACGCTATACTGCTGAAAAAGAAACACAAGAAGGACCCATTGCCAAGACCCACCTGGACAAATCTAAATCCTCCTGGGAAAATGTTGTGTGGACCGATGAAACCAAATTAGAGCCCTTTGGCAATTCAGCTTTTTGTTTACAGGCAGCAAAATGAAGCTTTTAAATGAAAGAACATCCCAGCTACAGTCAACAGCAGTGGAGGTTTCATAATGCTGTGTGGCTGCTTTGCTGCCCCAGGTACTGACCGTCTTGTACGTATTAAGGGCAGCATAAAATCAAAAGATTATCAAGGCATTTTGAGTGAAATGTGCTACCCAGTGTCAGAACACTGGGTGTCAATCGAAGGTCATGGGTCCTCCAGCAGGACAATGACCCAAAACACATCCAAAAGCACACAGGAACGGTCCCTCGGAAGCATCATCATTGCCAAAGTATTAGAAAAGGGTCTTTTCAACCTTTCAGTTTTGAAGACAGAATTATTTTCTTACATTTTTTACATTTTGTATTCATTATTTATTGTTTAATCATGTGCTGCTGAATAAAACAGATGAACACGTGAAGACGGAAAGTTGTTTCAGTTTCCGGTTATTTCAGAAGATATTTTAAATGATGTACGTAAAATGCCGGGGAGCCAATAATCCTGGCCACAGCTGCAGGACACAAGATACCGCGCTGGCACCGTCGGTCACGGTACGCAGTAACTCCCTGCTCCAGTCGGAGTGAAGAGGTGTGTTGCATACACATCCACGGACACATCCACACGTGCCTACATACGTGCATCTATTGTTTCTCATGCCGCGCCCGTAGGAATGAGTGAATATGTGAACTGACCTCGTGAGCAGCGCATGGTGTGTGTGTGTGTGTGTGTGTGTGTGTGTGTGTGTGTGTGTGTGTGTGTGTGTGTGTGTGTGTGTGTGGGAGTGGTGGTGGGGGGCTTTGTCTGCGATAACTATCAGTGACTGGGTTAGGGCGGAGGTCTCTGGTATCTCTCAGCCATCGACACACAGTGTTGCTGTTGAGACTCACCTCAGAGTCACCCTCTCTCTCTCTCTCTCTCTCTCTCTCTCTCTCTCTCTCTCTCTTTCACTCTAATTCTCCTTCCCCCCCCATCTTTCTTTAGTTGATTCCCGGGGCGTTTCAGTGCAGTTGTGTTTCACATGCGGGGTGTGTCTGGATGGGTGCTGCAGTGTGACCGGTACCACCACCACCACCATACCCCCTCCCTCTCCACAAGCCCGTTCCTTCCTCCTCTCCCTCAGATCCTCTTCTACCCTTTTTCGCCCTCAAGTCCTTTCTTTCTGGACTCCTCCTCACGTTCGCTTCTCCTCCCCCTCCCCTTCTCCTCCTCTCCCCTCCTCCTCCTCCTCCTCCTCCTCCTCCTCCGCGGCCGCGTCTGACTGCACAGGTCTGTTTGGCATGCAGGAGGCTCCTGAGGCCTGGCGCGTCTAAAGGGCAGGGCGCCCAGAGGCAGGAGACGCGCCCTCACTGACAAACACCATCTAGCCCAGACCTAGCAGCTACACAACCAGCGACTCTTAGACCCAGCTCCGGCCCTGGCCCCAGGTCTAGGTCCAGGTCCAGGTCCAGGTCCAGGTCCAAGTCCAGGTCCGGCCCCCAAATACATCTCCACTCTCAGCTTCACATCCCAGCCTCAGCCCCTGGATAAAAGTACAAGCCGTAACCTCTGCTTGTTTTGAGAACAGATTGCTCATCTGCTCTCAGGTGTTAAATGCCATGCGTACGGATCAAAGGATCTGCCTTGAGAACACTATAAGTATGGATCAGCATCCTCCTAGCGGGGAGGCAGACGTGAGGGCGCGAGAGAGAGGGAGAGGGAGAGGGTATTTAGAGAGAGAGAAGAGTGTTGAAGAGTGAATGATGGAATAAATGATGGAATAAAAATGGAAAGACTAGAAAAGAAGAAGTCGTGCAGGAAGGAAGGATGGATGGAAGGAAGACGGATGCGTCGAGGTGTAGTAGGCCTTGTGAGGGGGGGAGCTGTTTGAGAGTCTCCCTTCATCCCTCTCTCCATTATTCCTACCCATATTTTTACTCTTCCAAAGCATTTACATGTGCTAAGGTATTTCCCCTGGGACTGCGACTCCAATTCGGGGGGCAAGATAAGCCGTCAAAGTCACTGACAGAGAGGGCATATGGGTGACTCAATGACAGGCTGAGTAGAAGACAGTGAGGAGAGATGCCATGCACACACACAGAGACGCACACACACACACACACACACACACACAGCTCACATCTATCTCAGCTGTACGAGCCACACCTTTACTCTTGTTATGTAAAGGCTATCAGCAGTAGTCCACAGAAAAGATGAGATAAAGAAGAAAGCACCGGTTATTTTTGTAGCCCGGCTCGCGGCGCACAGGCCATCATTCAGTACATATGGTTCAGCACGTACAATGGGATTTTCTCCCCAACAACTGCTCTTGTTTAGTATGCACTTCCTTTGGTCTTGAGGAGGAATGATCCTCACTCTAATGAACTAGGGCCTGCCACTTGAATGTAAAACAGGATTTAACCCGTCTTCAATGTCAGAGCCCCTCCCTGGGGCTCCTTCAGACAACACACACTCGCAAATTCATGGAGACGCACGCACGTGTACACACAAGCCGAGCACCGATGTATACACACACACACACACACACACACACGCACAACTGTGATGCACACCCATATATAGTGAGACAACCTCCACACACACACACACACTACAATACAATACACTCGTGCTTTTGTCTTCATTTTCAAGCCCGTTTATGGCCCGGTCTGTGTTCATCCAACAGGCTCTAATGGCCAGTATCCCACTGCATCACGTCAGGACAGGGTCACTCTCACCCACAGACTACTTTTTTATTGCATGCCCGCATCCTCTGCTTTTAATACGTCTCCTCAGGCTTTTGTTCCATCATATTCTATGGGGACATGCAAGGAATGAATCCAAACATGTATCGTGCACTCCTTCACCGTTAGGCCACTTGTTCTGTTGATGATACTTAGTGTTTGTGGTGACACACAAATGTCTTTTATTTATTCTGCCATCTTGGCACTGTTTATGTCGGCCTCACACGTATTGTGGATCGCTCTGTGTAAGAATGCCTGAAATATTCTGTAAAGATGTAAAACAAAATGACTGTAAAGGTAATTTATATTATATTGTGTTAACATATTAAATCTATGTGAATTTACGTACATGACAAATTGTTTGTTTTTAGCACTTCTGTTTCAGATTATTTATTATTTGTCAGGAGATTGAAATTATTTGACAGACTGCAAAGAAAAAAAGAAACAAGGGGTCTTAGAGTTGTGCTCCTCTACTGGAATATTTTATTGTTATCATCATCTGTATCGCTGCTTTTCTTTTTACATTTGTTCATTTTTATTTGAAGATCAGAAGTGGATGGAATATTCACAGGGATGGGAGAATACGGTTAGATTCACAGTGATGGGCAAGGGGTTAGCTATTTATTTTGACAGAAAAAAAAGACACACGAGTACACACAGGAGCACACACGCGCGCGCACACACACACACACACACACACACACACAAACACACACACACACGGAGTCACACATACATTATACTCTCAAGAATATGTGCATACACATCCTCATACAGGACAGCTACAGTATGGGTGTATAGTGCACATCTGATGTTTTTTGTCAGAGCATCAGCACATCCAGCACAAACTGAACCCTCAGATCAGAAAACAACTCATAATCTCAATTTGGGAGAAACTCTTACAGACCCACGTTATACTGTATAGCAGTAGACAGCCATATTGAGGACTTGTTTTTGTTTTGATAACATGATTTTCTGCTGATCTTCATCATGTTGATCACCAACAATTTCATTCCAGAAATGCTACATACCTATTTTAGGTTACCTGATGTTCATTTCTCTTTACTGAAACCATAGATGATTGCGTCCTCAAGTTCAGGTTTGCCAATAGTCTTACTAATTTTCAATAATTTTTATTACGTTTTATTTTCATGCTGTCAGAATATGTGTCACATTTTTTAAATGGTCGGTATCTCATTTTGGAATGAGACGTTTCATCTGTTTTGAGGCTCAATTGGACCAATCACCAAATGTTTCTGACTTATTTCAATTAAAATGGGATTAAATATGAAAAATCATTTAAAGTGTTTTACATTTCTACTTTTCAATCCTGAGAAGAAATATTCTTATCAATCATTGTAGAACAGAAATTAGTTTTATTGTGTTTCATATTTTCAGTTTTCAATTTAGCACTTCTGTGCTAAATTGAATGAATTGAATGGAAACCAATATCAGAACAATTGTGGTTACAGCTCATCTTTATTGACCTTTAATGGTCTTTTTTTAATGACCACACATGAACAAAACTCCTGTGGTCTGTGTATTTACCACCTGCCTGTCAAAATGGGCCTTTTATAAATGACCATTTTCTGGACTATACTGTGGTCACGTTGTGGTAATAGTGACCACTCCAGTATTATATTCTGTTTTACAGTATCACACAGGGAGCATTAAGTGATGAAGTGCTTTGAGTTCATATCAGAACAAATTTCAATAAGTGCTCGGACAAACACAGAGGTTAAAATCATAACAATCCTTTTTCCAACATCCTTTCCCTTCTAAAAAACATTTTACAGAAATATTTTTTTTAAAATAAAAAAAAAAAGGTATTTGGATGAGACTGTGCATCCAAGAAACCATAATGTTATATTGCCTATCTAGACTTTTTTTTTTAAACATCCTTTGATCTGTGGTGAACAAAATCAAAAAGCAATAAACAAAAAAAACAAAAAAAAGGAATATGGCTTTACACAAACACAGTCGCAGCATCATACAGCATATACTATAATTAATACTTAATTCAACAAATGATCTTTCTATAATCAGAACACAAACAACAGAAATAGAGTACAATCTGCATTGCATTTTCTTCCCCTATAGATAATGGAATGTCTGGGACTACCTTGGTCCTATTTTTTGTCTTCAATAGTGTGCTTTAAGAACGGCTAACTGACGGATACTTTGATTTTTTTTTACTTCGTTATTTTGAGCCTCCCATATCAGTACAAAAAACAGTCATCCCCAACCATTTTAAGGGAAACCCCATGATCAAACGTGTAAGAGGTGATTTGTATAATACTGGAATAATAAAAATGTATTTTCCAAATTTTCAGTCATTTTCATTCCTACAGACAAATGTCCATCTCCTTCTACGGGCTTAGGGTTAATTGGGTTAATTGGGATGACGGTGAGGACGATGTGAGCTGAGGGTATTTATGGTTCTGTCTCTATATACAATATGGCTTCTCTGAGTGGAAGAGACACAGAAATCAACACAGTCATCTAGACAAAGACAGAGAGTAGAGTTCATTATTGTTGTAGAGAGGGAAAGTCTTCGGGGACAACCAGTCAAAAGTTCCCATGTCCGATTTTCTCTGAGAGTCACTGTCACTTGTCCGCAATAGGCAGACACAATAATTCCCTCTGGCAGGGACTTGTCATATACTTGAGATCACAGTTATTCAACTCATTGTCCAATTAGTAACGTCCTTAGAGGCTTAATGTCCTGCCACTTCTGTCTCTCCTGCCCTTTTCAATGTCTCTCTCCGTTCTGTCACTTTACTCCATCCTTCATTTTTCTCTTTACGGCTCTCCTCCTCTCTCTTCCTTCCCTCCGAGTCTCAATCCTCCTCAGAGCCCGCGGCGCCCCTCAGTCCATTCATACAGAAAGGAAGGCCGGAGGAGAAAGGGCTGTCAGACGGGGAGAAACCGCTGAAGGGCGGCAGGCCGGCCAGCCTCTGTAGGTGGGGGAAGAAGGCCGGCGGGGGTCCCTTGTGGTGGTCCGAGCGTAGCTGCAGGCCGTCGGCGTGTCCGGCGCCGTGATGGTGGGAGGGGGGCACCTCGGGTGGAGCGTAGCGGATAGTGCTGGGGGCGTAGAGGCTCTGGGGGCCCTGCGGGCCGAGGGCCAGGGGGTGGAAGAGAACCCGCCCCGCCGCGCCACCCGCGGCCAGTCTCTGGAGCAGCTCAAAGTCGGGACCTCCACCTCCACACCCGCCGCTCCGACCGACGGACCCCGACACGACCCTCTCCTCGCGAGGCAGCGGGGAGGCCACGGACATGACGGGGGACAGGGCCGGGGACGGGGGGGTGAAGAGGCCCTTCGGGGGGGCTTCGCTGCTGGAGGAAGAGTCGGGTATCGGGGTGGTGGGGCTGTCTCCGTTGAGGCTGCTGGAAGGGGTGTGTGTGTGTGAGGGCTGGGGCTGGGCGGCGTGGGCGGGGGTCTGCGCGTGCGCTCCCCATCGCCCCCCGGTGGCCAGGGCCTCGTGTTCCGTTTTGATATTGGGGGCGCCGGACAGGGGAGACGGGGTCACCGCGTTCTTCAGCTGCTGGATCACAGCTCGGCCGTTGTGCACCCTGCCCCCCCTCTCCCCTCTGGCGGGGGTCTCTCCTCCCCCGCCGCCGCCTCGTTTCGCTCCTCCCCCACCCTCTTCTTGTTTCACCCTATCGCCCTCTCCCCCCTGGTCCCACTCCGCCTCCTCCTCCCCCTCGCTGTCGCTCGCCAGGTCCGAGGAGGCCGACACGCTCTCCTCGGTCTGGCGGAGCTCCTCCAGCCGGCGGCGGGTTTCGGGCGGCGCGCCCTCGGGGTCCGACCGCAGCGGGCGCTTCCTCCTGTCCTCTGATTGGACGGCGGCGGCGGAAGAAGCGAACGTCTCTCTGCCTTTAGAGTCGGGGTCGCTCTTCCCCGCGGAGCTCTTCATCGGCTGCGAGCCTGAGGGAGGAAGGGAGATTCTTCCAGTGAGAAGATTGCACGGGGGCACGAGGGTTTTTGTTAGCGGGTGTCGTGGTGAGGTGGTGACGGGTGTGGCGTCATACCTCTGGCCTGCGGGGAGTTGTTACTGGGGGAGGAGCTAACCCGGAGCCGCTCCGCTCTCACGCTCTCCGGTAGCTGCAGCAGATCCAGTGGCGTATCAGGCAACTCTGTTCGACTGAAAGAGGAAGAGAGAGAGAGAGAGAGAGAGAGAGAGAGATGGGATGAGAGAGATGAACGGATGGATGGAGAGAGAGAGAAATGGAAAAGGAGAAAGGGAGGGAGAGGATACAAATGAACATCTACTGCTTAATGCCACTTAGGGCTGTAAAAAAAACACTACTGCCTTGCTGATTTTAAGTGAATACTTGGAAATTGCAACAACATGTAATCATCCCGGTTAACAACCTCCAATGGCCGAAGTCTCTCCCTCCCCCCGAACACACACCCGACTCTCAAAACAACAACCCTCAACAACGCACCAGCACAGGCATCTGAGTCAGATACAAACAGAGAGAGGTAGGCAGAGGAGATAGGCAGACCCTGCCCCCAACACACACACACACACACACACACACACACACACACACACACACACACACACACACACTCCCACCATGCTCCACTCAGCAGCCCACCCATACATAGTTGAGCTCAGACAAGGAAGAGGCTGTTGGAGACGTTAATGAGCTCTTGTAATTACAGCGCTAATTAACTAAAACACCATTCAGCCCCAAATTCTGACATCCATTTGTTGTAATTATATAGCTTCAGTCCAATTAGCACTGAAACTCAGCCTACTACTCTTGTTTTTGTCTGACTCCTCCACGTTTATGTATAATGTTGTGTTTGGTGTGTGTGTGTGTGTGTGTGCACCAGTGTCTGAGTGAATGTGTGTGTGCGTATACAATAACGAAATAGAGGAAAAGCGTATATTTATGCACGTTAGCACCGTTGTTGCTCCTGCGTAGTAAAAGAACAAAGCCTAGTGAGGAGACTCGTTCATTTACAGGAAATTCAGCTTGTTTTGGGAATTTTTTTTGTTTCAGGTATAAAGTGGATTTTTCTTCATCATTGTGTCACAGCATTCTGCGGATTATAAATGTCAATTCAGAGAAATGTCACAAAATAGATACGGTCCCTGCTCAGTGGCATACAAGTGCACAGCATTAACTTATGGAAAATGCTGGGGGTGCCTGGAGTAGTGAGAGGACGTGCACACTTGCCTGTGAAGCTGCTCATGCACTGTGACTGCATGGGGTTTGAGTCTGGCTCTGTCACATCTCTGAGAAACTACTGAAGGCGCTCACAGAGGGTGGGCTTCACCACAAATGACTTCCTCACAGGCCATATTTGTTCAAATCATCTCAGGATTTATCGTTTATTTATTGCTTTATTGTTTCATGTCGGTCGATTTTGGAAATGTGAATTATATAACATCAACATCAATACAATTTGAAGGGTTGATAGATGAACGTGATTCATGTGAAGTCAACAAAACACTGACTCACTATAGCCCATCACAACATTATCCACTGCATTGCTCTGGGTTATCGTGCACAAGATGATTATTTTCAAAGAAGAATCTGTACTGGTTATTATGATAACAGGCAAACAATAAAAACAATAAAATAAGAAGGGAGTCATATCAATTTTCTTTTTAATTCCAAAGCGAAATAAATTTAAATGAAATGTCCGATCACCCCCAAACATAACATTTTCAAAGGACTTTAATAGTAACTGATAATGTGCTTTACGTTCATTTGTAAGAAGGCATCATCCCATCCCCTGTTCACCATCTAGCCCTTCCACCCTTCTCTGTCCCCAGCATGGGTGCCCGCCTCTCTAAGCTGAAGGTTCATATGGTTCATAAGGTTCCTGAGAAGCTGATCGCGGCTCTGGCGTGCTTCTACTGACCTGATGACGTAGTTGACCCAAATGACATTGCGTTCGTGGGGGGCTTTGTGGTTGATGGAGACGGTGGCGCAGGACTGGATCCACAGGTAGCCTCCTCTCCTCTGGAGCCACCGGTAGTAACCGGTCACCACCTGGCCCTTCCTCAGCACTGGGGGGCAGGGATGGACAGAGATGGGAGACAGGGCAGCAAAAGGGGGGAGAGAGGGGAGAGGGACAGAAGTGGATTGGCCGTTACAAGTCTCGCATTTCATGATGATGACAGCAGAGGGCGCTTATTACAACAAGTCAGCGCCGGATTTCAACAGGCTGTCTTTGGTTCATCAGACCCCCCAAATCAACACATACTGAATAAGGAGGAGGGGGGGGGGGGTGGATTAAGGACATGAATACAATTCCCTGTGTGCAGACTCACAATCTTCATGGCTCTGCCGGAGGTTTTCCAGGTCCTCCACGTGGATGAAGTGGTAACAGGTATGACCTACCACCTCAGCAGGGGTCAGATCCATGTACTCTGAGATCCTGTGCACAAACACAAAATACATTGGTAAATTGCTAAATACTGGCTGGGTGCTCTGACAGAAAGATATAGCCTGAGTCCATTATGAACTATTCATGAAACAACAGGGCAGTGGGAGCGCTCAAAAAAATATTTAAAGAGCAAAACAAGATTTAACCTCAATTATAAACATTTTGAAATCATATTTTTTGGCCTGACATATTTGCAGAGCCTCCGTTCCAATGAAAAATGCAGCTTTACACAAACACCCCACTGCCACACACCCTTACCTGTTCTCGCAGTACGTGACCTGCAGGTCCATGTTGACCCGGAAGACAAACATTTGGCTCTCCATGCGGACCTCGTTGAGCGTGGAGGGCGGGAGCGTGTGCCCCAGCGCCACCAAACCCAGCGGGCGACGCACCGAGCGGGTGGATCCCGGGACGAGGGAGGGGCGGCAGCGGATTCGCCCCGTCACGTGGATCACCTGACGAGCAGAAGACGACGTCACGCAACAGTATAATACCTTATACCTTGCACACGAAGGAGGAAGGAAGACGATCAGAACCGAGTACAGCGGTGTATTTGAACCGGTTACAACTACAAGACGCGTCTGCTCGTTTAGCACCTTGTATCCAGAAGACTTGACGTGCAGGCCTCTCTTGGTGAGCGTGGACTTCATGCGGAGGAAGAAGCCGCGGTCAGGAGGCTCGTCGCCGGGCAAGTGGGGACTAGAGGGAGCTGAGAGATGAGAGGATGAGAGGATGAGAGGACGAGAGGATGAGAGAAGCAAAGAACAAGTCGTCTCAGTCTCTTTTTGATGATACAAACCGAACCAGTTCATTAACGTAACAAGATAATTGACGGTAAAAAATAAACTGATTTCTTTCTCTAGCTTGACAGCCTGGTCAGTACCGGGTTCGGGCGTGCCAGCCAGGGAGGATGTGGAGGCGGAGCTGGAGGCGCTCTCGGGCCCCGTGTGGCAGCCGGCCTCGGCCCTCAGGTGGGGCCTGATGCCCAGGCGCTCGGCCATCTCAACATGGTCCGCCGGGTGGATGTAGTCAAACACACTGCTGCCTGTCAGCTCCACCTAAAGAGAAGCACAAACAAAGATCAAAAACAGAAGCGCGCACGCACACACACGCACACACGCGCGCACGCACACGCACGTACGCACACGCGCACAGGCTGAGAAAAATCAATTTACATTATGACAGGAAAATGAAAGCGGTGCTCTGGGTTACAACTCAAAAAAGGAGTGTGGCGGTTGTCAGAAATGCAAGCACATACACACACGCACACACCCGTGCGTGCACCCACTCTCTCGTACACAACACACACACACACACGGGAGAAAGTGACTACAGTAATATACAAATAAAACCAGGGGAGATAAAAATCAATTGTATTTGCTGATTAAAAACAGGTGAACTCCAAGTATCTCCAAAGGTCACATTACTATTCTTCTTATTCCCCGTCTCCCTCCATGCGCCGTCATTCAGTTACAGGCAATAGTCTCCCCCACTCTCCCTCACTCTCCCCCGGCCCTCTGCCAGGCATAAAGAGCAGCGCAACAGCTCGTACAGCGCTGTATGATCCTATCATCATAATGCATCATGGTCGCGTCTCTAATCATTTAAAGGTAATAATAGCGCTGCTCTTGCATGGCATCCATAAAAGCAGCACAATCAGAGCCGTTCTGATTTCATCTGTGTGTGTGTGTGTGTGTGTGTGTGTGTGTGTGTGTGTGTGTGTGAGAGAGAGAGAGAGAGAGAGAGAGAGCATGCACACATACACACACGTATGCTGATTCTATTACATCTGTGAACTTGTGTGTGTGTGTGTGTGTGTGTGAGTTTGTGCACGTGTGTGCCAATACCATTCCATCTGATAAAGCCGTGGCTGCAGCAGCCTCACACCCTTGTCTGTAGGACACAGCCATTTATTACCGGATTAGAGCCATTTACTGCAGGCTTTATGGGAGCTTCAGCAGGCCCTCAAGGACATCACAGTCGGGGAGAGAAAGAAGGGAACAGGGAAAGAGGGAGCGGAGGAATGAGAGCGTCGGATGATGAGTGAACAGAGAGGGGGGAAAGATGTGAAACCCCACGGAGCGAGGGAGGATAAGTGAAGGGATGGAAGCTCTTTCTCAGACAGCCGGTGCTTATATTTTTAGGGAACACCCCATTTTTTGGGGAATTCTGCCACGGGACAAAAAAAAAATCACCTCCTGTAATAAACATCATATTAAAGCCTTAACCCCCTAGGTACCATATGGAAGAACTTTCTCACATAATGGAAAAACTTGGCTGCTACAGAGGCAGCATTGTGGCTATTATATATTTGGGCCTTATATATACACATTTTCGAAGCCTCACCAACTCAAACACTGAATACAGAGAAAATGTCAAACACGAGTACATCTCAAAGTACACATTACATCGGGTCCCAGAGCAGCTGCGTCCCATCTTTGTGCTTTCTCGTTGACGTATTTAAAGTTGTTCCACCGTGTTTTAGACGTACCGACCGTAGATAGCACCGTCAACCACAGTTTACTGCTGTCAGGTAGGCAAAAAGGTCAAAACCGCACCGGGAACTCGATTAGGAACAATCCCTCTTCAGAAGAACGTGTCCATAAGTACTTGCTAATTTGATAATGCCTCCTTAATATATAAAAGTCCATGACCTTCAAGCTCCTAAAACACCCTGCTTATCATTGGCGTAGCGTGGGCAGCATGACAACATCCCTGTATCTGGACGATGCATGTTTTTCTCCCACTTCCCTCAAACTCAATAATGTACTTACTAAGTGCCATATTATGTTTATCCGTTGCTTTTGATCAAAGTGTGATTTA
>JAXDDW010000187.1:665000-670713 GCA_034670385.1 Hoplostethus mediterraneus
CAATCCGTCTCTCTCTCCTCCTCCTTTTCCTCCCTCTCTCTCTCTCTCTCTCTCTCTCTCTCTCTCTCTCTCCGCGTGTGTGTGAAGGTCATGCAATTGATTTTCCTCTGTCTATTCATTTTTCAAGACTGGCTTTGAAACGTGGGAAGCAGACAAAAGCCACACTGGCCCCCCCAGCCCTCCCTTCCCTTCCCTCCATCCGTCTCCTCTCCTCCACCCTCCACCTTCGCTCCTTCTCCGCTGCCCCTCGCCCATCCAAAACCCTTGTACAGGAGGGAGTGTGGAGGAATGCAACAGGGGGGCTGCCACAACAATTCACCTTTCTCCTCACCCTCCTCCTCCTCCTCCTCCTCCTCCTCCTCCTTCCTCCATTCCTCTCCTCCTTCTCTTTATTCCCCCTCTGCATTTCTCCCCTTTCCCTCGTCTCCCCCTCCTCTCCATTCCCCACCTTGCCTCCTCTCCCTCTCAGCTGGATCTCTGACCACATTCCACTCGTGGAATTAAAGCCATGCATCACACTTAGAACCCTGCCAATGCATTGTGGGTAGACTTGTTCAAACTGATGTACAAATTAGCAGCACATTTTCAGCCGTGGCCCCCGCGGAGACCGCGTGACCCGCTTGTGATGTTCATGATATCAGATCCTGGTCTGTGAGATACATTGGTTTTTCCGCGGCCTTGGTGTAGCTGCTGCTGCTGCTGCGGGTCTTCTATATATTTACAGTATGTTTTATGTATGTACTAGAAGTGCCCTTTCATGGCGGTGAGAACTGCAGTCAGTCTTCCAGTTCACGCACACTACAGCACACCTATACTCTATCAAGGCCAGAGAGAGAGAAACACCGAGGCAACACAACACTCCATCTGTAGAGCCCATTCAAGGCCACTGCTGTGTGAAAGTATGGTAGTATACAGCGGAGGATGGAGCTGGATTTCAGTCGAAAAGGTTCGCATTGTGCCGTCCTGCTCGGCTGATTCGATCGCGATAAAAGGTGCGAGCGCCGACTGATTCACCCGCGCTAAAAACGTACGCTTGATACGGCAGCTTCGGATTACAAGCGACGAGCCGTGTTCACCTTATTCAGGGCCGCAGGGCTCACGGTGTACTGTGTAGTATGAGCTTGTTGAATGGGATACTTCTGGTCTGCAGGACACTGGTCAGGTTATTATCGTTCTGTTTTATCCCTGATATGCTTATATGCTGCAAAAACAGAGAGACTGAGATGGAGTTTCTTTCCTCAGTCCATCAGGACTGTGAACTCTGACCTCCAAGACCCACACACTGCCCCTCTTATGCACACACACACTCACACACACACACACACACACACTTAGGTAACGACTACACATAATTTATATCATATATACATACATACATTCTATTTTTAAGTGCTCTTACTGTAAATATTGTGTTGTTTTTTATATAGAGCTCTTACTGCAATACTGTAAATATTGTGTTGTTTTTTTATATACAGCTCTTACGGCAATACTGTAAATATTGTGGTTTTTTTTTTATTGTAAATAGTGTGAACATTTGCACATTTCTGTTGAGCACTGCCACTTTTTCATTTCACTACACACCCCGTCTATGTATGTGACGAATAAACTTCTTGAATCTTGATGTATATCTGATTCATCAAAAATGTGCAAGCCAACCGGCACGCAGTAACACACCCACATAGTAAACATACTATCAACATGAATGGTTTCGCCTGCGTCTCCTGAAATTACACATATACTCTTCACGCACACAGAGGCAAAGACAAAGACACACACACACGCACACAGACACACACACACAGACAAACACACACCTCGCTAATTGTAGCTGCATCGTTTCCCCTCAGTAATAGTAGCAATTAGACAAGCTGTATAATTACACTGTCCTCGTTATACAGTTAATTTCTGTAATTACAATTTGCACCAATAGTTTCCTCCCTCTTTGTGTATCATCTCTCTCTCTCTCTCTCTCTCTCTCTGTCTCACACACACACACACACACACACACACACACACACACACACACACACACACACACACACACACACACACACAGTCTATTCATACTCTGTAGAGGGAGTACCCACATTAGTTAACCTGAGGAAAGTGAGATGGATCTGTGTTGTTTATATGCACACGTATGTATGTTCGTGTGCTCGTGCGCTCACAGGCACGGATACCAAAAGTAATTACGGTCTCTAATCGAGGACTGCGGTAGTTGCAGGACTCGTTCTGGTCCTAATAGAATTTGCGTGGCGTGGGGCGTCTCATGCTGGGAAGGAGTAGGTGGGCAGATGAGACTGCTGTGACTGCTTTTGATTTCATGCACAAAGCGTGGATTTCAGTGCTCTGTGCTCTATGAGTAATGAACAAGCTACTTATTTTTTTGCTCCCATATTATTTTCTTGTAGGCTAGACTACATGAATCATCGGTGCAAAACGGATCCATCACATACGTGTTTCATTTGAACAGACACACTGGGGTGGTCAGTGCTTTAGTTTAACTTTTACTTTGTTTCTTTTCCCGCTCTTCAATCAGTCTCGGACAAAAACAGAACATTCCCACTGCACTATCAAAATTATATCCAACGTTTGTACTTTTTTAAAATGTATATTTGGTTATTAAATAAATGAAGTTCAATAAACATTTCAGTGCATCCTGTCATGAAGAGACAGGGGCTTTCTTCTTGTGTGTCTCAATGGTTTCGATTCACACACTCACATAAACTATGATCATCAAAAAAGTAATTTAAGCCTTATGTCTATAGATATCCACCCACACAGTCCTCTAGTTACTTGTGATCTCATACTGAAAAGTCTTATTATTATCACATCATTATTTGTTATGATCTTATTTACATCTACCTTTGATTTCATTTTAATCCTTCCCTTTAGGTGTTTCTCGTTCGCTCACCTTTGCTGCAGTTGCTGTCTCCCTCCAGTAGAGGGCTCCAGGGTGGGTCCCCCTGGCTGGCGAAGGTGCGCATGTGCAGGTAGCTGATGGTCAGCCGGATGACCGAGGCCTTGTCCAGCTGGCTGGTGATAGCCCCGGGCAGAGGCAGCATCTTGGCCAGCTCAAAGAACTCAAAGTTCTCCTTCCCTCGCCGAGAGCGGGCCGCATTACGGGATTTCTCTTTACGCAGATTCTGGAGACTGGGAGGTGAATAGGGCACGGAGGGTGGAGGGGAGGAAAATAACAAGCGAAGAAAAAAAGAAGAAAAGGAGTAGATGGAAACCAAATGGAAGACAGAGAAATAAATGAAACGGTGGGGAGGAGAGGGAAGACAGCAACGTGAAGAAAGGGCACAGAAGAATAGTATAAGTCAGCACAGGCTACGATGAGAGAAACTGCTCAGTGTATCTCATAGCGGCCATTTACTGACCACCTGTTGACTGATTGATGCTCTGTATAAATGACCTGAGCATCAATCCAGAAAACTCATTTCATAAAGACATATAATGGTAATGGCTCCTGCAATTCAAGTGAAACAATCTCCATTCTGACCCATCTCTTGCAGATTGGCTTGGTAATTACACACAAACTACCTTTTTTCTATCTCAGCAGAGTGGAGCCCTAAAAATGCCATTTGCTCCAAATCCATACAAGCACACACACACAGACACACACACACACACACACACACATACGCACATATACACAAACATGCACACAGTATCTCTCTCCCTATCTCTTACTTTCTATCCCTCCCTCTCTCTCACCCCCCCCCCCCCCCCCCCCCCTTTCTCTCTCTCTCATCTGGTCCCGGGC
The DNA here is from genome assembly GCA_034670385.1 of Hoplostethus mediterraneus. NCBI lineage: Eukaryota > Metazoa > Chordata > Actinopteri > Trachichthyiformes > Trachichthyidae > Hoplostethus > Hoplostethus mediterraneus. The sequence goes on from JAXDDW010000187.1 coordinate 668,770, forward strand.
TAGTGAGCTGAAGCCGTGATTGAGGGATCAATAGGAGAGGGAGGGGCAGAGTGACAGAGGGGGGCCGGGGCTCAGGTAGCCTGTCTCTCTGATTGGGTATTGACTCTCCTCAATGGGGCCTGAGTGGTGGAATTATGTTGTCACAGCCACTTCACAATTTGTGTCTGTGCGATGCAGGAATAAAGTGTGTGTGTGTGTGTGTGCATGTGTGTGTGTGTGTGTGTGATAGAGAGAGAGAGAGAGAGAGAGAGAGAGAGAGAGAGAGAGAGAGAGAGAGAGAAGAAAGAAGAAACAGCATTTCTCCCCCGTGTCTGTGTCATTGATTCTCATTCTAAAAAAGACCACCAGCGGCGTGTGAGTGAATTCATGTGTGTGTGTGTGTGTGTGTGTGTGTGTGTGTGTGTGTGTGTCTGCGTGGGCACAAGAAAGGAAAAACGAATAGAGAAGGAGCATGTGCAAACAGCGCACACAGCGTATGTGTGTATGTATGTTCTTTGTCTTAATCGGCCGACACATCCATTGTGTTTCTCCTCGCTATTCTCTGAGGAATGTAAACAATGTGTGTGTGTGTGTCGGTGTGTGTGTAAATGTGTGTGTTGTGGACTCGTAGCAGCCAGCCCTCTGTAACATCTCATTATTATACTGCCTCGACCCCAGCCACCGAGAACAATCAATACACACCCATTGATTCTGCTTAGTTTTTATATCCGCCTATAAATGACTGCCCATTAATAATTCCAGCCAAATTTACTTAATCTCCCACTAAGGGGAGGGGATTCACAGCTCTGACAGGCTGGCAGGTGAGCAGGAACACACTGGATATAGATGTAGCATTGAAGAGACTAGACCTATGCTTTGTGTTTCACTGATAACAACTTCCTATTAAATCTGTCAGTGTGTACAAGGGTGTTAATGCATGGATTTCACATTGCAGGTATTAATTCACGGGCATGCACGCAGGCTAATACAGCATGTTCTCAGCCTGTGTGTGTGTGTGTGTGTGTGTGTGTGTGTGTGTCTCACCAGGGCAGGGTGGGGGGCTTGGCCAGTAGTCCTTGTAGGAAATCCCACTCCACGCTCACACACTTCCCCTCGCTGACAAACGGCATGGTCGCCATCTCTCCTCCAATCACGCGCCGACGCAGCGACTAACGAAGGCTCCGATTGGCTGAGGATGTGACGGCCTCAGACCTGGAGATCCACGAGGCGAGGAACGAAAAAAGAAGATGAGGAAGAAAATCAGAGTAAGTGAATAAAGAAGGGGGGGGCGAGGAGACAGGTTAGCGTATAGGTGCTCGGTTGATCATGTACTTGTAGACAAAAACATGCAACTGGTAAACATGTAAACAAAGAAATGCACTTGAGGATGTTCTAATGCACCAATCAATGACAAGCAACTTGTGGGAGCATGGGAGCGACAGCATGTATGGCATCTCTGGGAGGTCACGGTCTATTCAACCCAAACCCATTTATATCAACCTTTCTAATTTGATTTAAAAAAAAAAAATACTTCCACAAAAATCTTGGATGAAAGAAAGAAAGAAAGAAAGAAAGAAAGAAAAGAAAGAAAGAAAGAAAGAAAAATGTGGCGAGGCTGAGAAAGGAAAGAGCAATTAGGTATGTATTTCCCCACATAAAGGTCAAGGGCTGCTCCCCAGTGAACAGACATAAGACAAAACACTGAGGATCTTTTAAAGTAACAATTAAGCTGAAACTCACAGATCTCCGAGCGTCTCCCCCTCGCCCCCGAGAGAACGAGCGGGCGGTTGCAACTCGGCTGGACGTGGAGTTTGAGGCGCGCATCTCCAAACACGCAACCACGTTTCTACAAACACGAACGCACGCCGCCTCTTCTCCCACATCCTTCTCCTTCTCCCTAACTCCCCGCATCCCCAAAATTGCCATATTTCGCTCAAACCCCCTCCCCCTCACCCCCCCCCTCCC
>JAXDDW010000188.1:0-95000 GCA_034670385.1 Hoplostethus mediterraneus
AGCTGGTGCTCGCTTGCCAGGGAATGGTGACTGACTGTTGGGAATCTGTCATGCATGGTGCTGGGGTTAGACCGGACATGTGCGCCGCATCTACGTGCATCACGCGCTCTGCAGACATGTACGGCAGGATGGATCAATTTGAAGGAGGTAACGATAGTTGCAAGTTCAGGTTTTTGCATAATGTTATCTTCCTCTATTCATTGTTGTAGAAAGACTCTCAAATAACATGCAATATCCAATATCCACAAAATATTAAAACAAATTATATTTTTTTAAACAAGATTTTCTTAAGCGCTTGAGTGGCATATGGACCTCTATGAGATTGCGAGTAGCAGGCCAGCCTCATGATTAGAGACCATTCTTCACCCGGGTTCAAGCTCTCGTTGGCAGGCATCCACCCAAGTGTCCTTGAGCAAGACCAGCTCCAGTAGTGCTGTTCTGTAGCTGAATCCTGCACTCTGACCTCCCTCTCCATAGATAGACACTTTATCAACAGGTGAGTCATCAGCAGTGTGATAGTGAAACACTGTATACTATTCCCATATAAGCAACTGTCCCGGGGGTTGAAGGTCACGTGTCCATGCCGGTCCCTATGTGTGGATTACTGTCTGGACCCAGCGTTGCGTAACGATGCCAGGTCTCTAGTCTGCCTGGTAATCTGTCAGATAGATTGCATAACTGTTCATTAGCTCCCTCTGCGCCTCTTTCACACCATCAGTTTCACACTCTTCATGTGTTTTCTCCCCCCTAATTTCTAGGATGTTTCTATAGGATGTGATGCTAGTCTATTAACAGGGGGATGAAAAAATCACACTGGATCTATTCTAATGTTAACACACTGATTGATAGCCCAGGACCGCAAGTGCGTCCATGTATGGGTGTGTGTGTGTGTAGTCAGTCAGGAAGTCAGAGAAAGACAATAGAGAGGGAGTGTGTATATAAATATATGTAATAAAAATCATATCAGCAATAATGTTGTAAGAGTACCTGTCACTTTTTTTACAAATGGTGGCTATCCCATTTGGGAATGCAAGTCCTCTAATAGGACACTAATGAGTTGGCTCAGTTGTTCTTTGTACCTAACCCAACCTTTGGTAACGGAGGAGCTTAGCACTCACTGGTGTTAAGCTAACCGTTATCCTGCTTAATGTGGCTTAGACGCGACGGCAAATGATCGGTTCCTGTTCAATAAAACCACTGCTGTTAAATACGTCTGACCAAGTTGGCATCAGTCACCTCTGCTTATCACCTCCAAATGAGCCCTAAAGCTCCAGGATACCAGCGCGCGCACACACACACGCACACACACACACACACACACACACAGACATACACACATGCAACCATGCAAGCACACATACACACTCTTTTATACATTAAGTGAAAACACCCGTGTCTGCCCAGCTCATTGGTATAGCTGAGCTTGTCCTCTATCCTCTATGTGTATGTATGTGCATGCGCAGTGGTGCATGTGTGTGTGTGTGTTTGTTTATGTGTGTGTGTGTGTGTGTGTGTGTGTGTCTCGCAAAATACTGCAGGAAGGGACAGAACAGGCCGGAGGGCTGGTGTAGCAGACTTCATAAAAACAAATCCCATTTGATCATTTGGATAGGAACGTGCTTTTATTGCATTAGTTCAGGTTTTGGATTCTGCTTGGCCTCTGCTGAGCGCGCCATGTAGAAGGGCTGGCACGGTGCCAAACGCAAAACAAGGCACTGAACATTTTTGCAGCAAGAAAATATTAAATCACCATAATTTGACGGTGAAACGCAAAACAGGTGTTATGTTTTCCACCACAGCGGAGATCAATAGGTATCATCCAGGACGGACTATTCCCCTCCCTAGTCATATCCTCATTAAGAGATCCTTATTTACCAGTCAATAATCACTTTCAGAGCGTATCCCTCAAACCTTTTCAGAGTCAAGAAAATCCTCCCCACAGGCAGCTGCGCAGATAGATAATCCTCAGCAGCAGATCTGGCATTTACTGTCTGTATATATATATGAGAGTTTCAGCTAAGTGTTCTACTTCACTCAAGTGACTTAGTTGATCCATTTAACTGTCCATCCCTGTCTTAAGAGGATACTGAGACCGAGCCTTAAATCCCACTGGCCAACGACCCCGGGAGGGCCGAGAGGGAGCAGAGAGGGGCCAGAGAGCTCTGTGTGAGCTGACCATAGTATGACTGTCTGGATGCAGACCAGAGAATAGGAGGAGATTGTTGTCCTGGCCTATCACACTTTAAAAATAGATAAGAGCAACAGCTAAATGCCTAAACTGTAAATATAAAATGAGCCTGCAGAACAAATACAACGCAATGAACATGCAATGCATCCACTTTGCGAAATGCAAAAAAAATGGAAACCCTGCTGGAGAACTCCTTAACTTTCTATTAGCACTATTGTGACTGTGACCTGTGAACAGTAATCGTTTAAGCTGCTCCTGCGATCACAACAGAAATGATGTGTCCCCTGTTACGCCTCATGTTCACAAACAAGGAAATGAGATTTAAGATTTGATGATAGAACGGCAGGTGATGGGTCGTCTCCAACATGTGTTTTGAATGTGTGGGTGATGTACTGAATTTCAGTGAGAAGAATTACTTTTTTTTTTTTTTTTACCCACAAAGAGTCGTCTCCTGTCAGTGTGAGTGATAGCTCTCCGCACGTGTTGAGCTCCATAAGTTTTTAGATGTTTTGTGCGCCCGTTGAGCTGTTGAGCCGCCAGTTATGCCGCCGTACAGAGGCCTTGTCAATACAATTGGTTCCCTCTCTGCCCTTAAGCCCAAGTTTCGAGCGATCTGATTGGCTGGCTGCGGTGACAGGCATTGTGCTGACTGTGTGTCTGTGTGGGCCCGAGCTCTGGCACGGGGCTGCGTGGTCAGCAGTCTGTGCCCACATACACACACACACACACACACACACACACACAGATACACATTATACACTCTCGCACACAGCGGTTCAGAAGAAAACGTGCCTATGTGGAAAGGCACATGTACGCATGTACACACACATGCACACACACACACACACAGAAACACATACAAACACAGACGCGATGGAGCTGCTCACCCACACCCACCTGTTAGGTCTTCAGCTATACAGTTGACGGTGTGTCTAGCATCCATCCTCCACCTTCCCAGTTCAACCCATGTCCTTGGTCAACTTGTTATTTATTCAGCAGGGCGGCTAATAGCCACATGTCACCGTGGAGCTTGGTCACATTGTTCGGCAAACCTACCCCACAATCTACCGCACAGGAGCCCCTAATCCATACGGCCCTGACGTTATGACACAATAGCGGGCAAAGCAGCTGCAGCCCCCCCCCCCCCCACTAATACACCTATGACACCACAACAATACAAAAGTCTAAAAGTCTCCCCCCACCCACACACACTCAAATCCTTCACACCTGAGCGCTCCCATTGATGGTGAATGGGTGTTCATATTATGGGGTCTTCCAACTCCAATAGGCTCTGTTCAGGTTGACATGATCTGGGTAATTAAGCTGGGCCGGTGATAGGCAGCTCATCACTCCCCCCTCAGCAATTTAGCCTCAGGTAAACCACTGGGCAAATTCTGTCAGTCTACGGATGTCTACATGTATGTTTTTAAACATGCACTATGAAGCGTAAGGTGAACCAGTAGGACAGGTGGACATGATGCAGGTAGAGAGGGAGAGAGCTGCTGAAGATCCCTGTATTTAAAAAAAAAAGAAAAAAGAAATGTCCTTGCTCGTCCTTTATTGGTTGAAGGGAACCTCCGAGACGAAACGGAACAGAGGGTGGTCCCCGACTCGACTCTGTTTGGGCCTTTTGGGCTTCCATTGATTGACTTGATGACCTTCTATGGCGAAAAGTCACACTCTACTCCACCCTCTCCTCGCAAACACACACACACACACACACACACACACACACACACACACACACACACAAACACGCAGAGGTAATGAGAATTAATCGAGAAGCGTTAGCGTCAGCAATGAAAAGCCTCCTAACGACGGCCCGACTAATTGCATGTCATTAGGCTTCGCACGCTCAGCAGTTTGAAATACAACGCTCCCGTCCTCTGCCGTAATTGGCTAGCTTTTGCGCTGTAATCAAAACCACCCCGACCAAAGCTGTGCCTGCCAAAGATAACACCAAACACTTACTGAATCATTACATGCAACATCTCCAATTGTTTTTATAATGATTATAACCCACCCCCCCCCTCCGCCGAGTGTCAATATTGGCACGTGTAATTTCATCATTACGCGAGACTAAGGAGCATCTTCAAATATTCATGATTGGCGAGTATGACGTGGAGCTTTGTTTGACGATTAAAGGGGAAATTACCACGTGCGTGTGCGTTGAATGCCAATTTATCATGACTGGAAATACATGTGAGATCATTGATGAGCAAATCTTTTTGAATGTGTCCTCGCTTGTACCTTTCGCTTAACAAAGCACACGGGCAGAGCGTGCACCGACCTCTGTGGAGGTACGCCGAAACCACCCCTTACCTAAGAGCCCTTACTTCCCATGTCACTGGTGATTTTTGTCACATGTTCAAAAGCGACCTTAAGCTGTACCCGAAGGCACCAAGGCAGAATTTGAGTGTAATGAATTTTGAATGGGTGGTGAGTGGGTGATCCCTCCATCCGGGGGTTAAAGCGATCTTGGTCTAAAGAGAGAGGAGTAGAGGGAGAGATGGTAAGAGAGAGAGAGAGAGCGACTCTCTGCCACTCCCTCCGTTTAATACATGTGACCTTTCGAAGCTTTGCGCTATCTCACTACACACAATATGCAAATAAATACCGGAGCCTATCTGTTCCTCATTCCTCTCTCTTTAGACCCGGAGGTGCAGATGGATTGTGGGTAATTACGGAGGGCCCTTGAACTGCGGGTAATTACGGAAAGGAACGCTCACAGCTGACAGCCGAGTGAGAGACTCGCGCGTCGGCATGGCAACCGCGAAAGGTTTTAATTATTTTCTTCCTTCGCGGAGAGGGAGGAATCCCCACTTCAAAGGGAAGAAACACCTGTGTGCAGGAGTCACCCCTTCTCTGTTTTATTGCCTCGCTCTTTCTTCTTCCTCTCCCACAGCTCACTCCATTTTTTTTTCTCCCCCTAATCAAATTCCCTGTGGGGGAAAAAAAAATGAATGGGAAATTTACTTCCAGCAATTCAGCTCTCATCGTTTTGAATCGGAGACTTTATTGATGTTTATTGTTATTATAAACAATATCAGAAATTGAACAGCTGTAGAGTAGCTTCAGCTGTGGTGTGGCTGGGACTCCATGGTCCTGACGCTCTTACTGTCATCGTTGATACTAGTAATGCCACCATCCTAGTTTTTGGCTTGTGATACAAGTGAAGGCATTTGATCAGGGGAATGGAAGCGGAGTCTTTCTCCTTCACGGCCCCTCAGAGTGCTGCCATCTGACTGAAAATGAAAATGAAAGCGTTGAATACACCCGTGTGCTCCTTTTGTGTATACACAGAACAATTTGATACACGGCATATTTCTTTACAAAAGGGGGCTTCTGCAGCAAGCGGGGATGTGTAATTGAAAGAGACGATTTGCAGGAGTGATGTGGAGACGGCGGCATTCCTAAAAATCTGCTTCGACTTAATCCTCGATTCCATTGTACAATCATTTACAAGACAATGACGAACAAATTCAAATGTTAGCGTTGTACATGACTGGTTATATGTCTGAGACGTCGCCATACATATGAGAAAATCAATGTAACCCATTGATTTTGGTCACAAGATCAGCTTTTCATTCATTACAAATGTGGCTTAATTACAAATTGTGTTTTACCAGTGAGGCCCAGTGTGGCTGGAGGGAGTTTATAGTATCAAACAGAAGGGATATAAATAACGATTCAGTCCATCACAACAAAAATATGCCTTTCAGCATCAGAAATTCAAGCGCTAGAGACTCTTTACATTGTCTGGCTGTCACAGGGCCAAGCTGAAGCTACATATCAAAGTGTGATTTTCTCATTTAGAGTGTTTCCTTGGATTGGGGCTCGATATTTTTCATCGACTGGCTCATAATCTCAGTAACAAGTATTTCTTTGCATGGGTGCATTGCTAATTTATTGGATAGGGCTTTCCTGGAACAAGTGTTGAATTGTACTTAAAAACACTCAAAAGTTCAAAACAACCTGATTGTTTTTCCTCCACTTGCCATGTCTAATTTGAGTGATGAGCAAAGCATGCTGGGCCCGTGTGTCCTCCCCCATTCTTCCTGGTTTTTAATTGGTTCATCAACAGAGCCCCTGCCTCTGTTTGCCCAAGACCCTTGAGTGCACACACGCATGCTTGCACACACACACACACACACACACACACACACACACACACACACACACACAAGCACACGAGAAACCAGCAGGGGGGCCGTGACCACATTGACTGGGGCTAAATGTTTCCAGTAGCCTCTCTCCGTCTCCGCTGATTAGGAAACTACGATTACGGTTATCGCAAACTTTCCACAACGGAGAACACCTTGACTTTCACGGCCAGTGTTTGTCCTTCGCCAACACTGTGTTTGTGTAAATAGTCCTCAACTCACATTCCTGCATCCAAGTTTCCATTTCGAACATGCACCAGCAAAACAGCTAGGTCGACCCACAGCCAATGAACTGAAGTATTGATAGTGAGGCTGGTCAACACTCTCAATTGAAGTCACAAACCAAACAAAACAAAGCAATTGCTATTTATTAAACTTTTTTTTGGATCTCATTGTGCTCAAAAAAGAAACTGCAACTGCAATTTTGATAGTTTTATTTTTCTTACTTACCCAAAAACACATAATAGTACTACTATGCCTACTACACATAATAGTATAGCAGTTGGAGTTGTAAACAATGCTTTTTGTCACACACAATCTAGTCATAGTGGACAAATTGGTAGTATTGGTACAGGGATTCATTGCGGAGGCGTTGGTTATTTGTAGTTCTCCTCTCTTTTGTCTCCACAGCACACAGTATTAACCAATGTTTAAAAAAAAAAAGGCAGTGAATTTCCACTGTTTGACTGGTCTGAGGTCAGTGCTCCAAGGTGACCGCTAGCTTGTCAATGGATTTCTCTCCCTCTGATCTTTTTCCCGCTGGGAACTGTACAATGTGTGACCTGGGCAGGTAAAGTAACAGCAGGACACTCCATGGACTGTTTAGCACGGCTGAACTTCAACTGAACTTAAACTGAACTGAACCGGGACGTACACTCATTGAACGAAATCTCCCCGTTTGTCTCGAGGCTTTTTCTTTTCCTTTCCCCTGCCACTCATCTAGCAGAAATATTCTCATAGCTCTATAATTCTTCATGTTTTGCACTTGAATATAAGTCATAGATATATCTTTCAGTCATATAGCATCGTTGTCATCTCTATTTATTAAAAATTCATTTTGACTTTTCAGTTTTTCATAATTACCCCCTAAACCTGAGTGAATAGCTGTGCTGCTCGTGAACTGCAGTAACCTTGGCCATTGCAGTGCACTATACATATTTGTGAGAGATTAGCACAGCAGTGTGAAAAGGCTATTAGAGGCTGGAGCTGTACTCGGAGCTGGTTTATATGAAAATACCATGTCAAGGTTACAGGCTGGGAAAAGATTTATGAAATAGGTGCTGACCCAAACTGAACTGACATCAGTTGTGGCTACATTCTGCTGTCCTATTTAATCATCCACCATAATATGCTGGGAAGTAGGTCTTGATGAATGGGAAATTGCCAAAGCCTGGTTTGGGCACACACTGCAAAAAATGTCTTAACGAGACATGAGTAGTAGTATTTTTTAACAAAAGTTTTAAAAACAAATCTTCCATTGGTGTGAGATGATTTCATTTGATTCCAATGCAACTTTCCAGCTATTTTCGTGAATCAAGTAAAAATTTTTGTAGTGCTCTGCTTGTTCTGCCTTTGTTTTAAGAAAAATAAGATTTTAAGACTGAATAAGAGACTTAAGACTGGATCTTTTTTGCAGTGTAGGTTGAGTTGAACGTGATACCATCGTGGCATGTGTAGCAGTTGGCACGAAAACGTGGAAAAGTCACTGGGTATTTTTCCTATGGCAGCTCAGGTGCTCTTTAGAACAATTAGCCAGTGGGGTGTGGTGTGCTGTTTGGCAAACACCATGGCAAACTTGACCAAACTCCAGCAGGGCCAAACCTGAGCGCAGACAATGCCACGCCACCAGTTCAGTCTTGAGTAGCAGGCACGTTGAAATGCTACGCTGCACCGGTGTGACCAGAACGCTGTGTGTTCATGTGATTTCGCCTCAGGTCAAAACACACACACTGGCATCAAAGAGAGTAGCGCTGCACGTTCGTCACTTGCGACTATGTCAACGTGTGAGAGAGTGTGTGCATGTGCGAGCGTGCGCATTTGCGTATAGTATGTCCACACACGTATGCTGCGTGTCCTTGCACCTGTGTGTTAGTGTCTTTTTTTGTGAGCTCATGAGCACGAGTCCCCCCCGCCCCCCCCTTCCCAACCCCCCTTGCATCGTGATCAAAGCCCCATGCCGTACCATGGCTCCTTTTGATGCTGTGGTACAAAAGGGCCTGTTGAGGTTTTGATTTCTTCATCCATTCAGCTCCATAAAGGCCACAGCCCAGTGGGCAGAGGGAGGGTGGGGCAGCTGGCAGGACCCTGGAAGTCCCCCGCTTCAGGTCTGTCTGTCTGGTTTTGCACTGGACATCAGTATGTGGAGCTGCATAGATCCCGGGACACTCCTCAGACTGCTCAAATGAACTGAACAGAAGACAAAAACTGAAGTTATCTGGCACATGTGCAGAGGGTACAAATGCTTCAGTTGTCTCTAGGCCTAAAGCATAACTCCAGCCTTATTCAACCTGGACCCTATTTTCCCATCATTTTCCCATCATACCGATTGATTCTGATTCTTTCCGAGGGCAACGTGTCACTGCAGTTGCAGTGACACGTTGCAGTGACAAAAATCTTGAACATTCTTGTCCTGAAATGATGCCAATGCCAAGACATAGTGAACTTTAAGTCCGTTTTTGTGGCTTTTTAGGTGAGAAAATCTATTTTTTACAGTGCAAAATTGAAAACCTGTATTTCTAATTGCACGATTGTTTGACCTTGCAGCCTACGTAACATACTGTACCGTGTACTGTATCATATTACACTATAGTGTAGTAGACTGTTGACTAATAATGTTCATTACACACTGTTTTTCTCATGGAGGGTGCTAATTGTGGCTCTTCACACCCAGGTGTGGTTTCAGATTAAAATACCAGACGCTATTAACTTGCCTGCAGTCATTCGCTCTTCCCTGCTTAGAGTTCAAAACACAGATAGACAGAGACAACCTGCCTCTATCTCTCTTTCACACACGCACACACACACCCACAACCACACCCACACAAACTCCATTTCTGATAAAACAGTCTATATCTTCCCATATAAAACGACAACCGAAAATTTGGAAGTGCCACCCCCAGCTGAATTACTCACTGATGTTTTCCTTTTCCTTTCTAGTTCCATGAGTTTGCATGGAGAATTCATTTTATTTGGTTGAATGGCGGCTGACTAGTCCAGTTAGATAATACCCCTTAAGTATAATTACCTCTTGAAATATTATTCATGTGTTTTGTTCTGTTCCAGTGCACCTTCATTTCTCACTGTAATTCAATTAATGTTCAGGGATTTTAGTCGCTGAATAAATCAGAGAACTGGCCACAGAACAGGCAAAAGCACTTTTCAAACCCTACTACTCCTTTTCTTCCTATACACATCATCTTTCTTTTAGCTAGTTTGATGCCTGATGATGAGGTAACTTCTTTTGACACAACGAGCAACTGAGATACCAATAAAGAGAGTATTTCTGCCAGAGACGGACGTTTTGTGTTGTTTTTTATTGCATTGGCCCAAGCCAGGCTGCTCACACTCATAGAAATTGAATTAGTTGTATGAAAAGATTCATCCCAAAATGAAATATCCACTATCCTTTGTGATTGACAGCACAAAACAATGTATAGAAAGTAGGTGACTTGATTACTTTGTTTACAAAAGCATAACAATTGTACAGGCTGTATTCTCTACATTTTATATGTTTTAGATGAACTTCAGGTAACTTCAGTTACTCTTCCCCAAAATGGAAGAGTAACTCTTCATATTAATTTTTCCATATATTATGTATGAAATGTCTTGTATATTATGTGAAATAAAAACGTGGTTTAATCCCATTGCTTGTACAATGAATTGTCCCCTAACAGGGTTTGGTTTTCTTGTCTCAGGATGCCATTCAATTCAGTCTTTGTTTGTCATCTTTAGTTCTTTTCTTTCTTTCTGGTTGTTTTTTTAAGCCCCTTGGAGTTTCTTTGTCTCACCCACACAGGACTTCAGTCTTTGCTCTTTTCTCAATACTTTATCAGTTGTATGTGCAAATAAACTAAACCTTAGCCTAAAGCATTCTGAATGGCATAATCCACCCCACTGGGCTATGTCGTAACGTCAACTCATCACATTGATGATTTTTACTCCAGCCAAAATGGCTGTAAGTATTAACTTTGCTGTGTGTGACAGGGGAGTGTGTGTGTGTGTGTGTGTGTGTGTGTGTGTGTGTGTGTGTGTGTGTGTGTGTGTGTGTGTGTGTGTGTGTGTGTGATGGAGGTTGAGTCTGCTAACCTCTCCCAGCCTGGGTGTGAACACATGTAACAGAACATGGTAACACCTCTCTCTCTCTCTCTCTCTCTCTCTCTCTCTCTCTCTCTCTCTCTCTCTCTCTCTCTCTCTCTCTCTCTCTCTCACACACACACACACACACACACACACACCTCTCTATCCTTATTTTTGTCTCTTTCAATATCTCTTACTCTCCTCAGTCTCTCCGGTTCATGGGGGGCTTCCAGAGTTCACTGTGGAAGGTGTGAAAATCTGGAGTGGTTCAGTGTACTGGTGAGTGCAGGGGAAAAGTGTCAGTGTGTCGTTGTGTATGTGCGTGAGTTCACTCACTTCTTCAATCATTCATGTGTCAATGCGTGTGCACGTGTGCACTCAAGTGAGTCCGTGCGGCGCCTTTCACAAACCTTTTTCTCAGCAATCTTGGAAAACATGCAGCACTCACAATGAACATGTTTCAACTACAGAGCTTATTCACTTTTTTTCAAGAGTGCTAGAGAGACTATTCTGTCTTTTGCACATCACTTTGTCTACTTTTTTTTTTTACTTGAGCCTCTCCTACCTCTATTTCTAGCTCAACTGGGCTGCCAGGCTAGATAAAGGATAAAAACGTACAATGATTGATCTGAATTGTCTGACTACAGTTTGTCAGATAGCTTGTCAATAAGCTTATATCTTATTTTGAAAGGATAATCACAAGGTCCTATGATTGCCCTGTGTCTCTATACTAACAGGGCTGTACAAAAAATTAAAAAATCCTGAAAGTCAAATGATTTTTTAATAGTCGTAGTGAAATGATTGTGTGTATTACCTGATTTTCCCATGTTGCTGACAAATGTGCCAAATTGCTCTTCATATATCGTCATTCTTTGCAAATGAATCGTATTCATGCCAAATGACCTCTAGCATTGATCTATTATTGTCGTGGTGATGACCTCGTAGTCTGCCAAGAATCTAATGACCGATTAGTCAGCTAAAAACCTGAGTGGGAGCAGCTCTACCCTATATGCGTATTTACCTAGTATGGATAGTATCTCTGACTATAGCACTAAACACAAACTATCCCTTGATACTAACCTATAGCCTCCTATCGTGGCTAGCCCTGTCGTTAGCCCTGCACTGGCAGTGTGACCGACCATGCAAGAAATGCCAAGCATCCCAAGTGAAGTTATGGGGAAGACAATGTACCGCCATGGCATCTCCTGCACCCTCTAGGGAATGGTATTCACGCACTATGGCACAAAATGTACCAGGATGAAAAGGAGAAGTAGGGGGGGGAGTGAAAAAGCAGAAAAGGGGGAAAATGACAGACAGATTCTAACAAAGAGAGACAGAGTGGGAGAAAGGGTGAAAAACAGCAACATTTTGAGAGAGATCTACTTTTATGCTGCTATCCACAGCGACTAAGTGAGCAGGTGGGGGGGTTCAGTGTCTTTTTCCCAATGACACTTAGGTAGGACGCTTGGCTGCTGCATCGTGGCTGTGATCTTTTGCTTACAAGATAGTCTCTCTAACCTCTGGGCCATCGGGTTTGCGCCTTCATTTGTTCCCGGGTCAGTTCCTCCTCAGCCCTCCCAAGAATCTTCCACTGCGTCCACGACCGGCTCTGTTGAATGTCAATAAGACAGAGCAGTCAATGATCTGATATGGCAACAAACACAGCCGGGGGTATGCGTAGGTTACGTCAACTGATACACGGGACCCATTGAGAGGACCCATAATACTTGTTGTTGACCCTTATACACACTAACACTTGGCTTGGAAAATTCCTGCGTCTAAATTGCTTCATTCTTTGATGACTGATCACAAGACAGACACAAGACTCGTTCCTGATCGACCATAAGATCAACAGGCAAGTCTCGAGGCCTACAAAAGCCTTGAAGGTCGGACAGGGGGTAGCAGAGAGGTTAGAGGTCAGATAAGTGGTGCTGGTGATCAGGAAGATTGCCGGCACAAATTCTGGACCAGTGACAGAAAAGCACTCATCCCTCCCCCAAGCAACGACTGTCCATGTGTCCTTGAGCAAGACCTTTAACTCTCCAGCAGAGCCGCTCAGTGGGCAACAGTAGAAGAGAGCGGTTGTACACACCGGGGCACTGTTGTGAGTGTGAAGCAGGGTGTGCTCAGTTAACCTTCATTGGATAAATAAAGATTAAAAGCCAGGCGGAGAAAAGTTGGCCCAAGGAGTGTCCTGATTTCTGGGGATATCCTTGTCTGGTGTAGGACTACCCTGGGTAAACATGGCTAACCTATGACTCACAACTAGTGGCTCCTTTACAAATAATGCCACGCCGTTCTACAGTTGCAAAAAAAAAAAAAAAAACGAGTAAAGGCTGGGTACCCTAGGCTACGCTAATGCTAATCACCACTGAGCAAGCAAACGGATAACTGATGGATAATGGAGGTGCCTTAAGATGACAGCCTCCTAGATCGTCTTGACAACCCACCACCGTGTAAAACCAGCCACACCTCCACGTGACCCGCAGCAGGACATTCATCCGGGGAGGCCGCCGTTAATTTATGATGATGAAATTCTTTCCGTGATCGAACGGGACAGTGGGTGCTGAGAGAAGAAAAAAAAAAAAAAAAAGCTCCGTCCGAGTCAAGCTGAGGTGTGCAGAAAACCCTTTTGAAGGAATTTGAAATGCCATGCCTGCACCGCGGGCCCGGCCTCAGAAGTAGCCCGGTGACACTGGTAGCTTTTTACAGCCGCATTAGCTTCCATTATTCATGCTCCCCCTCAGCCGCTTCCATCCGGCCCAGACCACTCATCTTACACGTTACGCATTCATTCACAGTAGCACTTACCTGCTTACCTAGAGGGAATATCATTGCCGTTGGGTAAACACACTAAACACACTAACCTGAATTCTTCCTCGACGCGGTGTGACAGTTTTATCGGATGTTTGAGCGTACAAAAGTGACACCGAGGACAATTTTCAGCAAAGATTTATCGGGAAGCTGGCACGTGGGCCCAGTAGGTAGATTTATATGACGTTTTATGAATCCCCAAGGTGCACCACAGCTGACTAAGTGGATGGAATGCCAGATTGCTGCCAAGCTCATTTCGACTCACTTTGTATTTGCATGTTGTGAAGGGAGAAAAAATAGAATAGATACATTTTCACACGGATCGGCTGCAGATTCAGCATGTTCAGTCAGCGCTGTTCAACCAGCCGTCCATCGAGCCAGCTACTTTTGCACCATGTGTCACTGCCCCGGGCGAAACACTCACTCATTAATGTGCGTTAGAGGACACGCCTGGCCTTTGAAAGCCGTTCGCCACTCCGCTCCTCCTGCATGTGTGTACATGTGTATTTATCCCAGTTTGCTCAACCTATATTTATTATGCTTCTATAACACTTCAGTTGAGCCTTGCTTGTGAGTTTAGACTGCAGGGGCGTCTGATTATCCTGTGACTGTCCAAATGAATTGACTAGCCAAACTACAGGCCCTTTGAATGTCAAGGCTATATTTATCCAGAGAGAGAGACACACTGTGTCTCTGTGTCTGTCCCCTCTGAGAACGGGGTCTGGAATGCCACCAACGTGCACCAAAAGTAGGCCAAGCGCAGATGGACTGACTGCTTTATAGGCGCGCTGGCACGTCTGATGCCGCGATTGCATTGCATAAAAGACCCCCTGTGCGCCCTAGCTTGAATTCACGTCTCGGACAGCGCTACCTGGAAAGATGGCTGGAAAGATTGAATCGAATCGAATTGAATCAAATTGAATCGAATTGAATTGAATCGAGTGCTCAGCGGTTGACACTGTCACCTCACAGTAAGAAGGTCTCAGGTTTGATGGGTTTGAGTTTGTGGGTTTCCTCCGGGTGCTCCGGTTTCCTCCCATGTGGCTGTATCGGGTGGATCGGGGTCTCTATATTGCCCATAGGTGCGATCTAACCCTGCGATAAACTGATGAGCTGTCCAAACTGTTTCCCTTGCCTTATGCCCAATGCATGCTGGGATAGGCTCCATGACCCTAAGCAAGAATAAGCAGGTATAGACAACAAATCAATTCAACTGAAAAATGAGCTGCATCAAATTGAACTAATTCACACTGGTTTGGGTTAAAAAGAATTGATAATCAAGCACCTCGGCACTTCCTCCCTCTTTTGCTGCTATTATAAACCCACTGACGTTTACTTCATCACTTCATTCCATTTAACCCCGCCTGCCCGCCCCCGTGACCGGGTCTCCCCCCCCTTACTATCCCCCTGCTGAGTAGCTCCATCATCCTCTCATCCTTCTGACCCATTTATCTGCGGGACTCTGCCCAGGTAAATCTGCACTGATATCATTATGCTCCCATTAAAGCCCCCTAGTGTATCCAGGGCAGACAAAACTAGGCCAAGCAACCCTCCCGTCCCGCCTACTCCAACGGAAAGAGATGAGGGATTCAGCAGGAAAAAAGGAGCTTTTTGGACTTGGATGTGCACTTGGAGCTTAACAAATCATTAAACAAGTTAAATAAGGAAGTTAAAAAAGCACGGTTGAGCGGTCGATTTAGTTGAAAAAGATGCTTAAAATTCTGCATGAAGGCAAATCCTCTTATTATGTGTATTATGCTGAAGATAAAAGTCACTGTGTAGCGTTGCGTGGCTATATTGGCAATATAGTATCAATAAAAACATTTATGGTACAATTAAATTCAGTGAGCATGGACGGTTAAAAGGGACCACCATCTGTCATGTTGCGTTTCGTCGGCGATAGCGAGATTGACTGTAATACCGTTTGCTTACCGCTTTTTTTTTTTATATGGAAAAGCAAAAAACACCACAGTAACAACACACGTCGCGTTATTTCAAAGCTAGCATGATGCTGCGCTGCAACGTATGAGGCTATTGCTGGTCAATACTTCAGCCAGTATGTGTGTGTGTGTGTGTGTGTGTGTGTGTATTCCTCCCCTGTTACTTTCAGGCCTGCCAGCCCTCACGCTGCAGGGCACGTGTCCGGCTGCTTGACATTTACATGCGGTCGGCTATTAGTATTTAAACTAAATATTACTACAACCAAGATCAACAGCAGACACTGACCAGGCACAGGCGCCGGCAGCTAGCGCTCCCCTTCCTCCCTCCCTCTTCTTTTTTTTTTTACTGTCTCTCTCTTTCTCTCAATCTCTGGTCTTCTCTCTTGTTGCTTGTATATATGTGTATGAGTGTGTGTGTGTGTGTGTGTGTGTGTGTGTGTGTGTGTGTGTGTGTGTGTAGTGTTCATGAGGATGAAGCCAGGCAGGCCAATTATGGCTGGAGCAGGGCGGAGCAGTGGAGTGTCAACATGTAGTAAAGAGCATACAACCCACTGTCTGGAAATACTGAGAGAGGGGGTGCAAAATAGAGAGAGAGAGAGAGAGAGAGAGAGAGAGAGAGAGAGAGAGAGAGACTGAAAGAGCGGTACAATAAAAAAGGCAGAATCAGACATTTACAACTAACAGAACATGAGAGAGAGTAAGACAGATGATACGAAAGAGGGAGCTGAAGCGACGATGGAGCGTGACATCGACTAAAAAGCAGAGAGAGAGAGAGAGAGAGAGAGAGAGACACTCGAAGGATTCCTCGAAAGGGGTATAACCTTAAACAGACAGACAATGGGACCATTCTAGGAGGACAAAAAAAACACACACACACTGTATTGAATCTTGACTCAAGGCCTCAAAAAATCTAGGCCTGGCTCGGCGCAAGAACCTCTGAAATTCTTGTTCGAAACCCAAAGCGAGCCAGAGGGATCAATCGCTTTCTTGTGAGCCCAGACCTGAAAATGTCTGGAAATGGTTACAACTCCACTAGGTCAAGATTTTTTAAGGTAAATAAAACACAACCAGTGGATGACGGTTACTTCTCGCTGCCAGTTTTGGAGCCGCCGATGTGCTGAAGCTGCCTCGTGCGGCTCCAGCAACAATCCGCTCCTCACTAAATTGTTTAGTTACTGTATTTTTGAAGCCCCGACTCAAATCTGAGCAATTGTGGGGGGGGGAATTCAGCATGATTCGTGATCGGGCTGGACGCTGTGAGAGAGAGAGAGAGAGAGAGAGAGAGAGAGAGAGAGAGTGAAGCGGGGAGAAATCGTTGGGAATCTCGTTAGCTTCAATAGCTTAGTCTGTATGTGGAGGAGAGAGGAGTGGAGTCAGATCCCATTGGAGTAGCCTTGGCCTGGATTAGTTAACCCTGCCTCACCCAGGGCACT
Organism: Hoplostethus mediterraneus; assembly: GCA_034670385.1. Taxonomy (NCBI): domain Eukaryota; kingdom Metazoa; phylum Chordata; class Actinopteri; order Trachichthyiformes; family Trachichthyidae; genus Hoplostethus; species Hoplostethus mediterraneus. The sequence goes on from JAXDDW010000188.1 coordinate 16,835, forward strand.
GCTGGGCCTTTAATGACTTCACAGGCTCTCTCTCTCTTCTCTCTCTCTCTCTCCACCCTGTTTCTACGCTACCCTCAACCCCAACCCCCCCTCTCCCTCCTAGCATATGTTCTGGGACAGGATTAGGGCCGTTCTAGTTAGTCAATTAGAGAGAGAGAATTCACCCATACTATGTTAATCAAATTAAGTGCTGGCCTTACACCAGATCAGCCGCATGCACCACTGTGTTAAGGCAATAAGGTTAATCTACAGTCAGTCACTCTGTTGTTTTACCATTGTAATGTTACAGCATGAAATAGGTAGGGTAACTCTGCAATGCGTTAAAGTACTCAGATTACTCTTTTTGTGGTAAATTTCTACATGCTACATTATCGAATTCTTGCAATCTGATATCAGTTACTTTTAAAAGTGTCTTGCAAGTTGTTTCATTTTTTGGTTGTGCAATTTTTTTTTTTTTTAAGAAAAAAAAAGTGAAAATCCTGCAACATCTTGTGCAGAAAACATGCTGTGAAATGACACACAAGCCATGTTCTGGCTTTTGAAGTGGGTAATGCAAAAGTACTCTAACAAGTAACGTTGAAAGTTAGTAAAGTAACCAATTACTTTGAAAAGTAACGTTCCCCAACAATGCCATGTGGTTATTTCTACTGACAAAGGCTGCAGCTGATAGTAGGAGCAATATGTCGATATTTTTCAAACCTGTCCTCCCTGCAGGCACGGCGCTCTCTCTTGCATGACTACCTCTCACATGGGTATGCACCTTTTGATTTATTGAAGCTGAATCCATGCCTTGTTTGTATCCCGTATGGTGGTGGAACATGCATAGGGGCTGATTTGTTTTGGCTGGTGCATAATGGAAAGCGCGGCTCATATAAGGTAGCAGGGAGGTCTCCGGGGGTGGGGAGGGAGGTGGGGGGGGGGAGAAGTAAGCTGCTGTTACAGTATCTGGCCGTAGAGTCACCGAGTCTGGCGGTGGCGCGCACGTGTATGTCTGGCTGAGTGTGTGTGTGTGTGTGTGTGTGTGTGTGTGTGTGTATATGTGGGAGCCAGCTTGTCTATTTAGGGGAAAGAAATTACCCGATGCTCCCTTTGGGAAGAGGAGCGGCAGAATAAAGACTTGCTAAATACACGGTAGGTATTCCTAAAAGACACAGAGAGGCCTTAGTAAAACAACTCTGGGTAGCTCAGCTCTCCCTCTCTCTCTCTCTCTCTCTCTCTCTCACTCCAACCTCTTACTCTGTCTTTATCCTTTTTCTTCTATCTCTCTTCTCCTCCTTCCCACCCTCTCCTACTTCCCCCTCAGTCTCTCTTCCTGCCTCTTTCTCAACACCTTCTCTCTCTCTCAATAGCTATGTATCTCTCTGTTTCTTCCCCCCCTCCCTCCCCCTAAGGCAGGACCCCCAACCCTTCCCCCAACCCCCCGTGGGATTAGTCTATCTCTCAGAAGACTGCAAAAAGGAGCCTCTCTGTCTCACGTGATGAGAGTTTAGAGGGAACGAGGGAAACGTCGTGATCCAATTTTCAGCTTTTTTTTTTCTTTTCACCGGCATTTTGTTGAATGCCTGTTTAAGCTGGTTCCCAGGAGATGATGTAGCCAGAGTTGGTAAATGGGTTTGTGTGTGTGTGTGTGTGGTCATGCGTGGTTTTGTTTGTATGCCCACGTTGTTCATTATTTCACACTGAAGAATGACTCCCCTTCTCCACAGCTGCGTTCTTCCAAAACATTTACACCCATTTGCAAATTGCAGCGGAACCAGCGATGGCTTGAAACTGAAAGAGATCGCGAGGACATAATCCTACGGGCCTTTATCCTCCTGAAGCAAATATAGCAAATATCTTGTTGTTGTTGTTGTTCTTCTCTGCCCCAGACATGCCCGGGGTCGTCCAAGGTGCGACCTCACTCTGACCCTGGCTCGCTTGTCCCAAAAGTTATGAGTGCTGGAAACATAAGCAGATAAAACAGGATTGGAGCTCTCTAAGCTGAGCGATCGCAGAGACCCCCTCTGTTCGGGCTTAGAGGCCGATTATGGCATATGATATTGAATCCTCTTTGGACTGTAGCCATTGTGTGTGTGTGTGTGTGTGTGTGCGCACGCGAATGGCAGTTTATTTCGTGTGCGCCTATATGTGTTTGCGTGCCTATGTGCATCATACACACACAGATGTATGTGTGTGTTTCGTCAGAGCCCCTGTTTGACCTTGCGGCATGGTGACCCCCCCCCACCCCCCCACCCCATGGGGTCAGGAGTTCAGCGGGGGTGCTAAGTAACGACCTTTAATCAACATCCATCACTCACTCACGGGACGCATGGCCGCGTCGCAGTAGGCCAGGTAGGGGGAGAGAGCAGCGCGAGGCTTAATGTCAAACCCCTCGCTGGTGGAACCTCCATTAGATCTACATAATGTCCTGATTATGCCGCTCGCAGACTTTTCGGTGCGGCGATGGAGGGTAATAACCGAGCGTTTACCGCGGGGATCGGTAATGGCGTCGGCATTCTCAAGGTCAATGGAACTCAAACACGCAAGAACAACACGGGATCGCGAGCTACTGCTCTCGAGACCGCTGCTCCCTCTCTGATCCGTTCCCTCGATTTGTCCCCGGTCTTTTTTTTTTGTCGCTTTCTTTTTTTTTTTGTTTCTCTTTTCTTTGTTTCTGTTTTCCTGTCTGCCTCTGACTACTCCGTCTCTCTCTCTCTCTCTCTCTCTCTCTCGACCGTTACTATTTTAAACAGCGCTCGTAAAGCCGGACCCGCGCTCAAACCTGAATGTCAGGGCAAAAGGCAAGCATTGTGTTTCGGTGAAAACACAGACGGTCAGAATGCCACTGTTTAGCAGTAAACACACACTACAGGGCGATCTGACACTAACAGTTGGATGGGTAAATAGATGAGGAGCGTGTCACACGGCGGGGCGCGTTGACACGGCGAGGCACGCATGATGGATTTGGAGATTGCAGCATGTCCTCTCAGAGAGTTCACTTAAAGGCACTCTTCTGGTAAAAATGAAGGGCTTCATACCAAAATGAGGTTACCTGTTACCTGATATTTATTAATAAAAATTGCAAACGGATGACAGGAATCCTAAAAAGAAGTCTTTTTTTTTGCAAGTTACAGTCTCCATGTAAATATGATGTTTCCATGAAAGATTAAGTGTCAACTTTTCCATATCGTCGCTGTCGGGCGGAAACCTCGTACCTCCATATTTTGTCATTTTTATTTTTCTTCATAAATCAATGCTATTGGTCACTCTTTACGTCTGTGTGTGGGTTTCATACATTTTTAACCAATGAAAAGTATTAAAACAAGCTTGTGACTAAATCTCGTAACTCCATTGGATCCTCAAAAAACCAAAGGCAAAGAGGCCAGAGGCAAAACCTCATAGCTCCACCCCGTCTCCATTTTGAATTGTGCCGCAAGCGCCGCAAACAGCTGAGCTGAAAGTAAACAGTGACAACTTTACGAGGCGATTTCGGTTTTTTTCATTTCCTGAAAAATTACGGTTTTGGACATAGAAGGTTTGCGCCCGACATCATTTTGGAATGAAACTCAAATACCTCCTATCGTCCACTTCACTTAATCCTTGGTTGGTTGAGGCAGTGAGACCCTTCAACTGGAGGACTCGGGTTCAATCCCCCGTGTCGCCAAGCATCTGCCCTCTTGAAATGTCCTTGAGGAAGACAGTAATCTCTACCAGCTCCAGTGGGGCTGTTCTGTAGCTGACCCTGACCTCTGACCTGCCTGGAGAGGGGAAAGCATTTCCCTATGGGAATCAGCAAAGTGCCATTACTGTTAATGCATCTAGCCATCATGCTGACAGCGATGTATAGTTTGGGTTCAATGCATTAGTCTTCGCCAGCAAGGATGAAGCTTTAACTCGTGCAGGAACACACAAAGACTGTGACATTATTTACACCACTCAAAAATAAGCTCAAAGTATGCAACTTATTTTTTCAGAGAGCATTTTTTATTTGAAATCATAATATACCACAGGTACCCCACTTCTTTCCCACTGCTGGAAACAGGCATTTTCTGCACTTTCAAGGCCATTTCCCCGCCAAGCCCCTGTTAGTTTCTGAACCTTGGTGGCAGGGTGGCCTGGAGGTTGGAGAGACTCCCATAACCGGAGGGTCAGGTTGTGCTGGCTGTGTGTCAAAATAGTGTGTCAAGTGCTTGGTCTGATCACCTTTTATCAACTAACTATAGTGCATATATACGCATATATACAGTACCAGTCAAAAGTTTGGACACACCTGTTTTTGTTTCTCATGATCTTAAAGACATTTTGTTATAAAGGCTTGATGCTTAAATGCTTGAAATTTTCTTAGACAAATAGAGAAGTTGATGCCTGTGTATGAATTTATTTTCAAAACTTACATTTTAATTAAATTGAAATGCACCCCCAACAAGTAGTTTTCATTTAGACTTTAGAGGTGGAGAATGTTGAACCACAATGATTAAATCATCATTTTAAAGACTCACATAGTGATTGTGGCCTTTAAAAGTTAATTTGTGGAATTTCTTTGCTTGTTAATGCCAAAGGGTTTCTACTTTGAAGAATCTAAAATAGAAGATAGTTGGGTTTTTTGGGGGGTTTTTTTGGTCACTGCATAATTCCTTTTGTGTTATTTCACAGTTTTGATGACTTTACTATTATTCTAAAATAGTGGAAAATTGTAAAAATAAAGAAAAACCCTTTCTATGAGTAAGTGTGTCCAAACCTTTGACTGGTACTGTATATAAATGATACATTACAGAAGACAGACCGTCCTGTAACCAGCCAATGTTTCCTTCGGCAGCAAAGTGTCCGAGCCCCGACCTGCTCGCTCTGCTAAGCTGCTCTGTATTAGATTAGAGTGAAACGCTCCCAATGTAAATGTGACCGTAAGTGTAGAGCGGGCCGACCACCGAGTAGGGCAGGGCGCTTTACAGGGGGCTTAGCTCCTCGTTTGCCCCTCGATCTGTTTGGCTTAACGCGTTGCCGTTTCACCAATTCAATATGATTCGATGTCATCATCAAACCAATAAAGTCAAGTGATATTGTTGTATTTCAGACCGCTGTCTCTGGGGGTGAAGCGGTAAAGAGAAACAGAGGGAGGACTGGAATGAAAACCAGTTATTTTTCCCTCTCTCTTCATGTGGTGTTGGTGGCGGTTTTGCCTCCAGCTAACTGAGAGGTCCCCCCCGGTTTCTATTTTAAAGCTAATGTATGGGTGGGGGAGAGGACACATTACCTCGGTTCATACACTCGCTGGTTCAACGGCCTGGTATTCATTTTCACATGAGCACACGCACACACACACACACACACACACACAATCTTCTCCCTTGACTGACTTACGCTCTGCACCTGTTGCTTGATTGTTGACCAATCACTGTTGGTGGTGGTGGGGTGGGGAGGTTACTGGGGGTAGAGGAAGTAAAGAGGAGGTCAGACTGGTCTGTGGGGGCAAAGGATCATAGGATCATAAAGTGTTGTTAGTGTTTATTTGCTTTATGATGGACTTTGTTAAGGACTCAAAACATGGAGGTCTTTATTTTTATGATTGTAATCATCCTGAAAGTGTAGGTATCATTTTTTATTCAAACGGTAGAAATGTTTTTGAACCAAAGATTTCATTTGATGTAGGAGATGGGGGGAGGGGCAGAGGGTGGGGAGGGGAGGTCAGTGGAGCTATGTGTGTGTGTGTGTGTGTGTGTGTGTGTGTGTGTGTGTGTGTGTGTGTGTGTGTGTGTGTGTGTTGGGGTGGAGGGGCTGAGGGAGCCAAGGCCAGCCTTGTCATAGACATTACAGCTTTGGCCAAATGGCACAAGGGGTGACCGCATACACATGAACTGCAATGTGTGTGTGTGTGTGTGTGTGTGTGTACATTCATATACACTTTTGTATATGAATGTACTGTATTTATCTGTGTCTGTGTACATAATATGTGTGTGTGTGTGTGTGTGTGTTTGTGTGGGCATGTGTTTGTAATTTGCCGGTGTGTGTACATGCATCATACATGCAACTTTGCGCTAATGTATGTATCCGTGTGTGCATCCGTTTGAACATATTACATTGTGTGTGTGTGTGTGTGTGTGTGTTCAGTGACATTTGCAGCCCTGTATCATATGTCACCAAGCCACAAGCACTAACCTAGCCCCTCATTTACAAGGTGCCCATTTTACCTTGAAAAAGAACGCAGGGTCAATCATCCATTATTCACCGTACCACCACCAACCTCTGTTTAGCCAATAACAGCCTCTGCAAACTTCGACCCTGTAATAAGAGAGTCCACTCTAACCCATGTCAAGCCATGTCATGGACCTCAGCCACTTCCAAGTGGCTCAAATAGATCAAAGTCAATTGAGTTTTTTGTTTTTTTTTCATTTACGGCAATGAAAGTGGATTTTATTCCCAGATGGAATGAGCTTTTATTAGTTTTGACTGGTGGCCCGATTTAGTAAAATAAGAAAAAAAGATTCGGTTTTAAGTTTCATTCCAAAGGCTGCACGTTTGATTTCAGCCATGACAATAAGTCAGTGAAAGTAATATTTTTAGACATGGCTGGTATTTTGTGGCGCTATATTTGTCACCAACCTGCGCGGTATCAAATCAGGTCAGATTACGCTGCCAGCTGTGTTCCTTTCAGATCTTTGTCAGTTTTATTAACTTCTCTTGTGGTATGGTGATCCATCATGTTTAGACATGTGGCTATACGCGCTGTATAGGCTGTGTGTGTATAAATGTGTGTATGTGTGTGTGTTAAATACAGTATGTTGCACAGCACATGACCAAGCTGGAGAGTCCCAGCAGCGAAGAAGAAGTAACAGTGTCAGGGGGGGGGGGGGGTCTGATTTTTCCTCTCTTACAAAGTCATCCTCCCAACCTTCCACCACACACACACACACACACACACCCCAAGGACCCGCCCCCCCTCCAACCCCCAACCCACACACCACCACCACCACCACCACCATCCAGGCCTCCCTCTCTTGTCTCTAGTAATTAAAGTGTCCGCTTGGCCCCGTTGGCCCCAAGCTACTCGTCTCTTTTTCTGAGGGAACAGAAGGGAAAGTTGTCACATTCCTCCTTTCCATGGCGGGGCCACACCATTATCCACTATGCTGTGTGTGTGTGTGTGTGTGTGTGTGTCTGAACTCTCTCACACACACTCGCCATTTCTTTTCTCACTGCCCACTTTGTCTTTGTACTCATTTCTGCTATCCCGCCCTCCTCCTTTTTCCTTTCCCTCTCTCCCACTCTCTCTTTATTTTTACCCTACGGGGCGATGCTCAGGATGGAACAAAAGGAGGAAGCGCCCCTGACATTAGTTCTCAGGTTTATTTATATCCTGGCTGCGCCGTGTTATTTTTAGCACTCGGGTTATATTAATCGCCCCCCCCCCTTTTTTTTTTTTTTTTCCAGATTTGGAGCTGAAACCACAGGCTGCTACAGCGGATGATTGTTGTGGTCGGCGCTGTTTGAGAGCACACCTACAATCGCTCGGCCTTGGGTGAACACATAAGTAGTCTGGGTAATTATGTGTTTTCACTGTAGCCAGCTTGGCAGACGCTCTCCGCTCTCCTCACAGGACCTTTCTCGTTTTTTTTTTGTTTTTTTTTTTGTATTTTTAGCCTCCTGTACTTTTTTAATAGATTCTTTCTCCCAGTTGCGTAACGGCTGTATTGTGTTCGGTATAACTGCTGTGCTGCTGGGAATGTTTTGGTACGAAAGGAGCCGCCAGTTGCAGCGACGCTTGCGAGTTTCACATCGCGTCTGCCTGCCCGTCTGCCTGTCTGTCTGCCCGTCTGCCTGCCTGTCTGCCCCGTCTCTCTGCCCTTCACATTTGAGATACATCTAATCTAAATGATTTTTTGTCTCTGCTCACAGACAATGAAACGGTGCTCATCTCCCCACTCTTTCATTTTTCATTTACCAGATCGCCTTTTTTTTCCCCTGTGCAGCCCGCGAGTCAAAAATAGACCACCACATTGTCCAACGGTTGTATTTATGTGCAAATTGTCACTCTGCATGAGTTGCAAAATGCTTATTATGGATGCACAGCGTCTATTTGGAATGATTGTAGATTGCAAATCCACTGGCTGGTCACTGTCGCTGGTGGCTAGGGGATGAGCCTCCCTCCCTCTCCCTCTCTCTCTCTCTCTCTCTCTCTCTCTGTGTCTCTCTCTCTGTACACCAAACCCACAATCCTCCCACGCTTGCACTCGCTTACTCCCCGTTCCTGATTCACAACCAAATTCTCTTTAACCCAAACCAACCCACTGACCTCGACTTTTCAAATATTCCCTGTGATCCACCCAGGGTAATCTAGCCAATAACCAGCCTTTTTTTGGTTCAGGCCACCATCAGCTGCATCTGGACAAAATAAGGGAATTAGCCTGTTTTCACTGATCAGATACAGCTCCATCATTTAGAGGAGCCATTCTCCTCTTCGTAAAATACTGTATTTAGGGAAGAAGGGAGATTAGGGCTACTGTCCTTCAACTGGAAGGTCTAGATTCAAGCATCCGCCCTGCTGAAGGGTCCTTGAGTAAGACACTGAATCCCTATCAGCCCCACCAGTGCTGTTCTGTTCTGGGTGAAGCAAGAGAGACAAATATCTCCTTCGGGGGCTCAAATCAATATCGCAGATTTACACCGAAGTTGCATCCAGCGGTTCTCCTGCCTTTGATGAAGAAATTCAGGTTGAATGCACCAACTGATGCTGAATGACTGATGCGAAACAACATCGATATCCTCTGCTTGCCCAAACTCGGCATCTATTGCACGCCCAACCATCCCGGTAGGGGGATCCATCTCTGAGTAGCCCCTCTCAAGGTTTCTTCAATTTGTCCCTAAAAGGTTTTTTTGGGAGTTTTTCCAAGGCTGGGGGGATGTCGTGTACTAACCATTTATTTTTTCACATGTCGGGCACTGTGAAGCCCTTTGAGACTGTAGCGGTGATTAAGGGCTATGCAACATAAAATGTGATTTGATTTGATTTGATTGCTAAACCGTGGTGAGTGGGTGACCTAGTATATGAGCATTTAGCTGTGGGTTCACGCCAGGCGACGAGCAGACAGCCTCGGGGTCACGTGACGTGTCCCAGTGAACCGTCTCGCATCGCAATGGCTGTCTGGGTCTCACTCCCCAGCCAGCCAGGGCGACGGGGACGCAGGTAATCTGCAAGTTTACTGGGTGAGAGAGTCAAAGAGGCAGACAGACAGACAGACAGACACTATCGAAGACAGACTATCAACAAACTGTGCCGTAATCTTGATGCGTGTGATAAAAAGGCTCTGTGGAATTTGAAATGAATCAGGACAGTAACAAGCTCGTCTTAGTCACAGAGGAAAAGCATCATGCAGCGAGAAGGGAGAGAGAGGTGACGTTAATCAGCGTGGATCAAATTGCCTACACACACACACACACACACACACACACACACGTACACACACACACATGCAGGCCGAGCACGTGCCATGAACCCGTCTGTAGCCGTTCCACATGGGATTCCTTTGTACTCCTCCGGAGCAAAGGAAACAATCCAGGAACGAAAGAAAGTTGGATGCACTTCAAAAGACCCCGGCAGAAGTTTATCCAAACATTCCCCCAACATTCCCTAAGTTCTCTTACCAGGAATTTCCAGGCATTTCATATACAGCTGCTGGGGGGGGGTTAGCGGCCGTACACAGCCAAGGGGAGCAGGGGGGAGTCCGGGGGGTGGTATGTGTGTGTGTGTGTGTGTGTGTGTGTGTAGGTGGGACGGGGGGGGGCATAACAGGGTGTCAGACCCCCCATACCGGGCCCCTCTCTCTCCGGGGCTAGACTCCTCTCTGTTATTGTTTTGACTGAGGTAGCGGGGCGGATGGGGGGGGGCGGGGGGTGAGGAGGTTCACGTGGGGTAAGGCCCTCCCTATTATGTCTGGGCGTCTTGGAATCTAGGTCACGATCAGACCTCATCTTCTATCTCCTCTCCCCCCCCTCCTCCCCCCTTTCTCTGGTGACCGCAGCCAAAAAAACCCTGCTCTTTAATCCCTCTGCCTTTTTCACTCCTCCTCGCCGTCTCGATCGATGTGCCGCGCCCGTCTAGCCCCCCCCCCACACCCCCCTCACCCCCGCCCTCCTTCCTCCTCCTCCTCCTCCCCTCCCTCTTTCCGATCTCTCCCTTTTCTTGCCGCGCCAAATGCCAAGCGTTTATCAGGGATAAGCAGCTGTCCCTTTTTGCTCGGGGGAGTAGCGGAAAAAACAGACAGAGTGGGGAGTGAGAAGAAAAGAGAAAGGGGGGGGGGGGAGAGAGAGAGAAAGGGAGAGAATGAGTAAGAGAGAAGAGGAAGATGCAGACAGACAGACAGGGGCAGCCAAAGTCTTATAATGTGACGGTCGCCTTTGAATGCTTCTTGGGAGTCACTCAGTCTTGGACAGATGATCACACAAATCACACACAGTAACAGTTTCTACTAGATCACTTGCTTTGTTGAGGATGCAGAAATATTACTTTTTAAAATACTTTTAACATATTTTTCTGTCTGCTATTTTGCACACATAGTGTAGCCGTTTGCAATGATGGTCACCGTAAAACTTCCAATAAAGATCAGGTCTCATCTAGTGTCTGTGTGTTGTGTATGTACTGCTTGGATACTGCTCCAGTGCTCCTGTTGGTGAGGTGTTGTGATTTGTGAGGTAATGGTATTACTGGACCTTTAAGGTATACAGGAATTTCTAACTTCTCCGTTGCATTCACTGCCACTGTGTCGCCTGGAACGGCTGAAACGTAAATATCCATGTCAACAAATTAGCAAATGTCTCGGTCGTCGAAGTAGTGAGCTGAAGGCTGGAGCTGCTGCAGATGCGTCACAGCCGAAGTGTTAAGTGAAAACAAAAGGCATGACTCAGATACGATGTTAAGTCAACAACCTTTGGTCGACGGCCTTTGTGCGGTGCCAACGCCACGGACGTAAACTTTGCACCGCGAAAGGTGTCAAATATATGGACGGTGTCAACAATGGGATCCCTTCACGTGACAACGGTGACTCAGAAGTTACCTTGTGGCGTCGCCTTATCCAAGCACATGACTGACTTTTTATCTTCTAAGGAACTTTGTTGTGATAAGCTTGCGAATGAACGACCAGCGTAGCCGATTGACTTTGGCTCGCCCTGATTTTATTTCACGGTAAGGCCCTGCAGCACAACCGCCAGTTACTTCCCCGTCTGATTTTCCCATCTGGGATTTGACCTGACATCTTCCTGGTCATAACGTCACATTCATGCACTGATTTTTGTGAAGAACTCACCCAGGGTTACAATGATCGCTACAGTGATCTTTCCCATGCAACACAAAAAGGGTGAGAGGTCAGAGTTCAAACTCAGTGATATCAGTGATATATGATTAAAAAAAAAAGCAAACTAGCTAACAACAACAACCAATACTGTAGCTGGTTAATGCTGTCCAGGCTAATGCTAACTAAGCTGCTATCATGGAGAAGTTTGAGCATTTAACGTTGCAGCATTTCCTGCAGACGCCTGTGCAGGTTCGGTGCTGGAGCCATTCACCACTGGTTTCTGATGCGATGCTAATAGAGGAGAGCCTGCAGCATTTTGTACACTTAAAAATGTAACACAGTAAAATACTACAGTCAAAACAAACAGTGTAATTTATTACTTCCACCCTTGGAATTTAGCCATGGCCTTCTGTCAAAGACACAGAAACTCAGGGCGGGTAAAATACCAGCGAGCTATCTGCCGGGTTTCGTCGCCAAGCATCTGATATCACCAAGAGACTGTCTGTGTGTCAAAGCTTCATTTTTTGCATGCCACTGTCTGTGTGTCTGTGTGTGTGTGTGTGTGTGTGTGTGTGTGTGTGTGTGTGTGTGCATGTCTGCAAAAGCCAGTGGCAACACAATAGATATTCCTATATTAACAGCTCGGAGCTGTGTTACTTTTGACTGCAGATAAAGCCGATTGCATCTTCTGAGGCACCGCGCCATTCGGTTAAGGTGACATGTGTCGTGTGGTTTGAGAGACGGTGGAACAAATGAAACACATATTTCAGCACGGTTGCTGCTGGGCTGCACACACAGGATACACACACACACGCGCGCACACGCACACACACACACACACGATGAGGCTACCGATCTTTGTGCAAGTGTGTGTACGAGAGCCATGCAGCCCTCCAGCTGTGAAATCTCCAGTGGACCCCTGGGAGAGGAGAGACAGTCTGACAGCCGGAGCCCACACCTTCATTTACCAGCAACCTCTAGTCTCTCTCTCTCTCTCTCTCTCTCTCTCTCTCTCCATCTCCCATTTTTCTCTCTGTCTATGTCTCTATTCTGTTTCTTCCTCTATAAAACTCTCTTTCTCTCACTTCCTTTTTCTGTCTTCTTCTTTCTTCTTTTTCTCTTTAACTCTCCCTCTCTCTCTCTGAGACACACACACACACACATGCGCACACACACACACACACACACACACACCTCGTCGGTCATGCAGCCCCGGTAGCTGACGGGCATGTCTCCAGCTGTGGGGGGGTTTGGAGGAAGCCATGGTTACGTTCGCCGTTGTCAGAAGGTATCACATCGAAGAGGGCAAAGGAGCGGTCACCGGGGTTCAAGTGTGCGTTCGCGTGGGCGGGTGTGGGGGTGGAGGGGTCGGTGGGGGTGGCTTCTGTGTGTGTGTGTGTGTGTGTGTGTGGTGTGTGTGTGTGTGTGTGTGTGTGTGTGTGTGTGTATCAAAGTGCTGTTCTATAGGCTTTGGTATGAACTGTAAAATAGATGTCACAGGCTTCTGAGGGGCAAGCTGTGATCCTGTCATCTGACGGCTTGATTCGGGGTCACGACCACGACTCGAGGATCCTTCAGTTGAAACATACCAATGTACAGTGGGGGTCCAAAAAATCTGAGTCCGCTACCGAGAACTCAAAAACGAATACATTTTTTTAGTCCAATGATATTCCCAGCATGTCTGGGGATTTGAACCAGCGGGTTTTCCGGTGGCACTCCTGCCCCTTTAGCACTCACAGCCTTTAAGGAGACGATATACTTAGAACAAAGTCGAACTCTTACGCCTGAAATAGAAACACGGTCGAAACACATACAAATTTGTCTATACTCGCCGCGGCTTCGTATTGTTTGTTTATTTACACGCCGCGCTCAACGAGTCCAGCCTCCGAACCGTTCGCTTTGAAGAGTCGACCGCGAGATGTTAACACGGGAGACGCGAAGGCAATGAACCAGAGGAACGAAAGGAGAAGGGTTTTTTTTTTTCCCCGCGAGGCAACACAAGCAAACGTGGTATTTTAGACCGATTGCGGATGGAGCATCGTTTCTTCTTCGTTTATCCATAAGAACCTGACAAACTTAGTTTCAATAAGTATACTGCCCCCGGTGTTAACCGCAACACCATCACCATCGTCCTATCAGTTCCACAACCTGCATTATTTGGACACATCCGGCAGACCTGGACGCTTAATTGGATAGCTGGCGTTTGCGGGAGGAGGTCAAAGGTCGACAGAAGATCAGCAGATAGCAATAAAGGACAATCGACCCTTCTGGACCAATTAGAAGCCGGAGAGGAGACGGGACACTCACTATCACTGAACATGCTCGTCGTTATCTGACACTCTGACACCACGAGGATCAGAGGAAAGGAAACAGGATCTACTTGAGATTGGAGAGATCACCGGAGGATGCTTGTATACACTCCCACACACACACACACACACACACACACACACCTAATGATTTGTATTAATTGTGACAACCTACATTGGCTACATGGCGACATTTACCCCCCTCAACACCAAACCCTCTACCCTCAACCTTAACCTAACCCCGATTTCTAAACAGTTCTTAACCCCGAGCCCTAAAGCTAACCCTAAAAAATGTCAAAGTGAAGCCAAATTGTCACACATACACACACACACACACACACAAGCACTCTCTCCCATACGCACCATTTAATCATTTCAATCACAGACTAATCATCTAATCGCCATTACTGTGAGTGGAGAGGAAATCCTGACGGGGGGAAGCTGACAATAGTTTGTCTTTGTTACTCAACAGATGCTGTCCAGTTGTGTTTTCACCGTCCCACGCTCATTTCCATTATTCATCCGCTGACTTATTAAGAAGATAATCCCCTTGTTATACAGTCGCCGCTGCTGAATTCACAGGGGGGGGCTGTGTGTGTGTGTGTGTGTGTGTGTGTGCAGGAGGTGGGAGCATATGTGAACTCAAATGAACCCACGATACCCCCTTTCTCCTCCTTGCCCTCCTTCCTCCTCCTCATCCTCCTCCATCCTCCTCCTCCTCCCTTGTGTCGGGCTGCTTGTGGATGCTAATGATTAATTGCTTATTTGCTTGGACGGGGGTTTGATTGGCGTCTGTGCGGAGTGGACTTGACGAGCTGCCAAAGCTGTCAGATAGGGCTTGATGCAGACCAACCGAGACCAACGGAGAGAGAGAGAGAGAGAGAGAGAGAGAGAGAGAGAGAGAGACGGTAAAGAGTAGGCGAGATCATTAATGCCCTCGCCACACCCTTCACAACACAGCAGAAACACACAGACACACACGAGTCTCCATACCTGCATACCATGCATGTGTAGCAGCGGTTATGGGTGGGTATGTACCGTATGTATGGATGAGAAGGCACTCAACACACGCACACACACACACACACATATGTAAACACAAACATTCATTAGCACACACTCAATGCTCATGCAAATGCATACACACACACACACACACCCACACACCTCCCCCTGACTGACACTGTTCTGTCAATCATCATCTGAGTGTACCGCAACATACTCAAGTTTAATTATCATTAGAGGCTGATGTGACAATCATCGGAGATTAGAAAATTGAATGCCGTCCGTGGTATAACGACTGATTCCATACGTCAACATGAAGGACCGGGGGGTGGTCAGGAGATCGTGTTTCTTATCGACAAGGTCTGCTGCGAACTCAACGTGCATCTCCACGCTCCACGTTCCCTCTGTGGCCAGGGCGTCCGCAGCATCATCAGCATCTGTAAATGCATCATCTAAATATTAAGGTATTAAAAGGTATTAAGTGTTAATCAGTTTTTTGGGCTGCATGTTCAACTTCAGGGTTGTTCCTACAATATGCATCATATCTGCTCGACTAAACAATTGTCCTTACACCGCCCATTTCTAGCTCAATCAGAAATAGTGATTCTGCCAGCTTTATTTTGGTTTATAAAATTGGTCTTAAATTCAATTCAACATTAATAATCTTCAAGCGTTTTGCATCTGTTCTCTCTGAAACTTGCAGACACCCCGGTGAGAAATACCTACCAGGCACTTCATGAGGTTACACCCATCATTTACATTACATTTCATCCATTTAGTTGATGCCGTTATCTGAAAAGACCTACAGTCTGTGCAGCGTCTTGCTCAAGGACAATAAGAAAAACAGCTGGATCAACGCCCTACTGCCTCACAACACCTTCCTACCTCGGGCCTCCGTGTTTCACGTTGTGATATATCCAGTGTGGAAGTGCGCGGGGCTGCCCCCCTCCACCCAGCCGCTACATCCTCGCATCCAAGATAAATGACACCAATTTCTTCACGCGGTGTCTTGCCTGTGCTCGCTCGGGCCGCGAAAAACACGCACGCGTACGATCAAAATATGAACACACACTCGCACACGGGGGCACGCATGAGTTGGTGTATGCAACGAGACGCGCATAGAAAGCGCTCAGGTGCGTATGTACACGTACACACACACACACACACACACAGGATTTGATCAATAGTGTTGTGAGGCATGTAGCCTTTCCCTGGCTCTCCTGTAGCGACCACATATTTGCTGCTCCAGGCTGAGTAATTGGTACACACCACCATGATCGCTACCACTGCAAGAAACAATATTGATAACATACCACCATGTGTGTGTGTGTGTGTGTTAGGTCTCCCGGGAATACAACACCTAGCAGTTGGTCCAGCACAGTACATCTCTCTCTCTCTCTCTCTCTCTACCTTTCTATCGCTCACTTTTTCTCCCTTGTTCTACCCACGTCTGTCGCTCTCCTCTCTTTCTCTCTAACTGTCTATCCTATACCTCTCTCTCTTCCTCGCTCTGCTTCTTGTGTCCGATCAGACCAGAATGAGTCCAAAGGGGCCAGTCCACCTCTGTCTCTACACTCAACACTCAACACACACACACACACACACACACACACACAATTCCGCATCCCTGCCTGCCTGATCGACTGGCTGTCATAATAAAAGGCCTACATACTGTCAAAATACGTCTCTCTGTCTGTCATCCGTCTGTTTCTCTGTCACGCATGTCTTTCTTTGGTTCGTTCTTTAGATGCACACCCCCCCCCCCCAAAAAAAGCAACAACTTATTTAAACAATTAACTTATTTTAAGACTCACGTAAGAAGTGTGATAGTACGTAAGTAATAACAACTGTCACTATTTTAAAATCCGGCCGATCACTCGTCACTGTCACTCAAACAAGTCAAATGATCCCATCCCCTCGGCAGATATTTTTAGATGCTTAGAGAAAAAAGATGTTTTAAGACTTTAAGACTTTTGGCCATAACCATAACTAGGATTTTTTAAAGATTCTATCATGATTCTCTATATTACCAAAAGCACTTCTCAAAAAAAATCCTTCAGCCTTGTCCTTTATCAAACCTGTTTGCCCCCCCGCCCCGTCTCTTCTGTCTCTGTCAGTTGACCCCTCTTGCGGGTTCTTCTGTCGAGAAGATGGCAAATACCAGCCGGTGCCAACAGGCACAGCCATGGCTAAATATACACCTGCGTGAGAGCAGGACTTGATTTAGCCTCTCCACTGTATGTGTGTGCACGTGCAAGCATTCCATGTGTGTGTGTGTGTGTGTGTGTAAATCCACGTGCACGTGAATATACATGCACACACCCTTTGACCAACCCTGCCGCACCTTAACCCCGGTAGTGATTGACTCTTTTCACACCTCTGTGCAAGGGCCTATTTTCTGCCACTTACAATCTCACCCCGTTGTGTTGCTGAAATATTCACGAGACAAAGGAGCGGCCCCGCCCCTCTCGATCCCTCTCTCCTCCCTTTCCCTCTCCAATCATCTCCTCTCCCTTTCCCTCTCCACTCCACTCTTCCCCCTCTCCTACCGAGTGAATTCTGGAGCCCAGATGTTATTAGGTCATGTTGGCTATGCGGAGTGGGATAGCATCGCGGTGCTACAGACACAATTGAGGAAAAAAAAGGGAGGAGAGAAAAAACACAAGAGGAGAGGAGGCCGAAAGGCAAAAGACAAGGGGGAAGAGAGGATGAGAAGAGGAGGAGATAGGAGACGGGGAAGAGGAGGTGAGGATGGAGGAGGGCACCGGGTACACTGTGTCCTTAAAAACCTTTAGACGTAGGAGAGGGAGAGGCGGGGGGGGGGGGGGGGGGGGGGGGAGAGAGGAGAGGATGAGCAGTGCGGCGTGGCTGGGAAAAGAGGTTAGTAAACCAGTTGAAATTGAATAACAGTCTCTCTCTCTCTCTCTCTCTCTCTCTCTACGCTGCCACAGTTTCACATTACGAGAGCTCAGTGAATGAAAATAGGAGATTAACCGAGATATGGGCGAGCACAGATGGCGGTGATTTAATCTTGTGTGTGTGTGTGTGTGTCTGCATAAGCCCGGAGCATATGATGGGTTTTAGCGCGACGTGGCGGCAGACAAACACGCGGCGCGTTTTGGTTTCGTTTCGCAGCCCAGAACCGACATACGACGGCGCCGATCGGCCAATTTAGGGGATCCTTGATTATCCTTGATCCCGGATGCAACTGGAAGGGAAGAGGAATGTGATTGGGAATGCTGCAAGCAACTTTACATGACACATGACACACACACACACACACACACACCCCCAACGCACACACTTTCTAAAAGATCTGACATTTTTCCTGCAGTGTCACCCTGCCTCTCTTGTGTGAGCTGCAGCAAATAATAGGCAGAACAGTTTGTACCAGTGTCCTGCTTTGGAGTCTGTGCATGTCTCTCTCTCTCTCTCTCTCTCTCTCTCTGTCTGTCTGTCTGTCTGTCTGTCTGTCTGTCTGTCTTGTGTGTACATACACATGTGGATCTGTGCATGCATCATGCTTACGTGCAGCGACATGCAAACATCCACCCATGCATTTTTGCATGCGCGTATCTGTGCGTGTGCAAGCGTGTGCGTGTGCACGTGTCGTGTCATGTACTCTTTTCTTTCGGTTTGATAAGTCTGCTGCCGCGGCGCTCCTCACCCCCTCGCCCCCACTTTCTCTCTGATTTTTTGGAACACTCTGTCCTCGCAAAGCAAATGTCGCGCTAACCCTGACAGCTCTAACTCCATCCTCTCCTCTACCCCCCCCCACCTCCCATCCTCTGTCCCTCCTTTTCTCTCCATCTCTCTCTCTCTCTCTTCCCCTCCCTCTCGCTTCTTCGCCGTCGACGACACAGAGCATCATCCTCTCCCCTCTCTTCATCTCCTCTCCTCGACTCCTTTCTTCCCCCCCCCCCTTCACCTTGCCTCCCCTCCTGTCTGTCTCTCCTCACTTCCCCTCTTTTTATCTCACTTCTTTTCTCCCCGTTCCCCGCCCCCCCCCCCCCCCCCCCCCCCCCCCCTTCACCTTGCCTCCCCTCCTGTCTGTCTCTCCTCACTTCCCCTCTTTTTATCTCACTTCTTTTCTCCCCGTTCCCGCCCCCCCCCCCCCCCCCCCCCCCCCCCCCCCGGTGAGGCTGGGACACAGAATTGCACCTAGTGTCTTCCACAGAACACAATGTTCTCTGCAAGTTACTTATTTGAAGGGGTGCTTTGTTTTAAAACCAATCAACACTTAAAACAGTAAAGCACACATTCCTACACGTGGTCACCTACCAGCCAGATACAGAGAATATACAGATATACAGATACAGATATATATATTTCTATACAGGAAATACAGAGACTGCTGTCTTATCACAACATAGCTTGGTGTCTCCCCATAGGAAAGCAAAATCCAAGAAGAGATCTCATATTGATCTCTCCCCTTCCCCCCTAACCATTAGCCTTTACTCATCTCTTATCTGAGCTTTCATGAGACACATTTATTGTAAAAGCAATGATCGTACATAACAGCAGGCAGGTTGTTGTGTTGCATACCTGGTTTGAATTCAAATTGAAATCGAACTCGGTGCATTATTTATCAAAAGTGGACAAATGTTTCGTCCCATCCTCCCCTCTCTAAACCGCCTCCAATTGGCTTCCCCCTCTCCCTGACCCCCTCTCCATTTGACCACCTGTGGCCCTGTTTCCCCTCCTGTCACCTCCCGCTACACACACACACACACACACACACACACACACACACACACACACACCCTCCCTTCTGTCATTTCATCCAGGCATGCCTGACATTGCACTTGTGTCTTATGACCACACTGTGCGTCATGAGGCTTACTCAACAGCCCCCCCCCCCAACCAGAAACCCCTCACACACACACACACACACACACACACACACACACACACACACACACAGTCCAGCAATGCTAATAAATACAGGTCACACCGGGCACGTGCATAGTAAGCCAAGGACACAGAGAAATGCATGCATGGACAGATAGACATGCACACACACATACACACTTGGCTTTCCACGCCATTCATGGAAGTGCTACTGTATCAGGCAACCACAGGCATCTATTTATAGCGATGACTACACTTTGCTGCAGAGCCATCTATGTATCTTTACTGTATCCAGTCACAGCATGACTATGTGTTGAGATATATACATTGCTGTCACTTACAGTAAATGCTTGTGAGTGAAGAGGTTCACATTTCTGGAAACCCGAGCCCAAACACAGCTTGGATATGCATTACACCACAGGGTGGGGCAGGTCTACTGGTTAGAGGGACCGGCCAGTCACTGGAAGGTCACGGTCAAAAAAAAATCAGACTGTTTGGGTAAATATGGGCCTTGAAGGTGAATGATTAACACTCTCCCCTGCCTTAAAGTAATAATCTGCAATATTTTCCTAGAAATAAATGTCCGTTTTGTACTCTCCATCTATCATCTATCTCTGCCGCAAGTCACATGTTTGTTTTTTTTACGCTTGAAGCAGCAGCTTGTTTGGAATAAACAGAAGAAGAACCGGGTAGTTAGCAGACAGACAGAGAAAAGAAACTCAAACTTAATCAACAGAGAATCCAAAAGGAGAAAGACGTCACAGTGCTGGACACACTTTTTGATTGACAGGTGATCTCTGGGAACACCACAGCAACGACCCCTTAGACCTCTTTAACTATTTCAAGGTGCTCCAGTGGAGTTGGCTCGGTGGCCCACCATAGAAATATTTGGTTGTGCTGAGCTGCTCCCAGTGTCACGGTAATTCTACTGAATTGTAAAGCGGAGTATTGTTGAGCTGCACCCCATTCTTCACAATCCACGTCCACGATTGTCAGGAGGACTGAAAAGTACCTCTTTAACATCGCCGCGCCTTCATCTCCATCTGCCCTTCACGACTGAAGGAGATTTAAAGAGTGAAATCTTTATAAGAAATGTTAATGTTTGCAGGGTTTTGGTTTCCCTCTTTAGTCTTTAACGGGACACACACACACACACACACACACACACACACACACTTACTTACTTCCAGGTCACATGCTTCTTCCGACAATAAAAACAGCAGCATTCTTTGCTGATAGTCTGGTTAAATGCTAACTATGATAGGAATGTGAACACACGTGCTATCACAACTTCATCATGTGAGCAAGCTTACAACACACACACACACATACACACACACACACACACACATACACGCGCACACACACACACACTCCCACACATGCACATGCACAGGGGTGGGGCAGAAAATTAGATTAACCATTGTTAGGCAAAGCAGGCAGCAGCCAGTAAAGACGGTACACACTTAAGCACCTTAAGAATGTCAATATGAGCTTTTTGAAGTTGACTCAGGTGAGCAACATGAGGAACTGGAACAAGATGACATTAAGGGAGACACAGTTGAACTGCAAGTCTCACACGGGCAACCTGGAACTTTGTTGAGATTATCAACTTTGTTCTTCAGAAGTGAAACTCATGACTTAAATTCAGTTAGTCTATCACACTCAATTAGAAATAGAAATGGACTCTAGTCTATGATCCAACTGATCGTATCGCCAAATTTTGTCAAAAATATGCCAAAATATGCCAAATATTATTTTGCAGGACTTTAGTTGGAACAACTTGATTTTGACGGCACTGGCCTGATGGCTCTTTGCACAATGTGTAGTATATTTTATCGTGACATAAATTCTATAAACTGGTATATATATAGTTACAAAAATCCAAAATCTGTGTAATATGATTGCAAAGTAGAAATGTATCAGAAAATGATGCATCATAACATGGACATGGCTGCGTAGGTGATTTTTAACTGGTCTTCTACTGTTGGCCGCTGAGCAGTTGGGGGTTCAGCGCCCTCAAACCAGCGACGTTCCAGTCACAAGCCTGCTTCTGTAACCTTTAGGCTGCTGCGAGTAGCTAAGCAGTGATTAGCAGTGTGGCTCTGGTAGTATTTGTACAGATTGTACTGTCTTAATTGACACATTGACACGTTTTATTGCACTGAGCTCAGAGCTCAGTTCAGGTTTGGCGCTGTCATAACACAGCAGCCTACAGCACGTCAGCTGGAACAGCAACCCGGAGTTACACCTGGCCTAGTGGCTAGGTTGCTATGTGTGTGTGTGTGTGTGTGCGTGGCAGAGAGAGAGAGAGAGAGAGAGAGAGAGAGAGAGAAGAGAGAGAGAGAGAGAAAGAAAGAAACGTACAAAGAATGAAAGACGTAGATAGATGGATAGATAGCTAGAGAGATAAAGGTAATTGAGAGCGGTTGTTGTTGCTATTATGTGTGTGTGTGTGTGTTGTGTGTGTGTGTGTGTGCATGAACCCTCTGAGCTTTAGAAGCATGTGATCATAATACGAGCCACATTGTTCTTACCTTTGCTTTCACACAGTGACTCAGCATTTCCTCTGCTCTCATAAGCCTTTTAGGTGTGTGTGTGTGTGTGTGCACATATGTGTGTGTGTGTGTGTCCATGCATGTAAATGCGTGTGTGTGTGTGTGTGTGTGTGTTATCTTTAGCCACCTCATTCAAACCACTGACCTTTCCAAAGGTCTCATTGTCCAGTTGTCCAAACACAGACACACTGACTGACTGACCTAGTGATGAATGTTTTTATTTGGTTGTATAGCAACCCTGAACTACTCAATTAGAGCTTTGATTGCAGCTGCACCGGCTCCAACTCTATTTCCAGCCAACAGATGACTGTGAAACTTCTAGTGCTCCACTGTGAAGTTGCAGAGCGGGGCAGAGGACAGAGCCTTTTGCATTCGCAGCACACAGGTTACCCATGAGAGGAGTGGCGTGCTGCAGACTTCAAAAACCAGAAACACCGACGATCAAACCTCCCTGGAGCTCGTAGGCTTTTCGATGTCTTGCCCAAGGACACTTCAGCTGACACGGGAGCTGAAGCCAGCATATCCGGTTAAAGAAATTCTCTAACCTCTAAGCAACCGCTAACCCCGCTGCCACAAAGTCCCTGCAGGAAAACTATAGATGTATTAATCGACTTCGTATTCACCAAATATTTAAGCGTTCTGAGTTTTGTCTCGGTCAAATAATAGAATCATTTTTCAATCAATTCAATCAATTAAAAAATATATATATTTCTTTTTATTGTACTTCATTTTGATTCTACTGTCTTTTGCACTGTAGGGCTTGTAAGGAAGCATTTCACTCCCGCTGTATCAACTACATGTGACAGATAAACTTGACTTGACTCGATCACAAAACGTATGGTGAACTTTGCTCAGTTCACCAGGCAGGTTAGAGTTTATCAAAGTGGAAGTCTGACCTCAAACATGTGCCTTGGACAACGAAGGGCTGAAAACCCCAAGCCAAAAAAAAGTAATTGCATTTCCAATGGAGTCAAAAAGAGTGACTCTCTCTCTCTCTCTCTTCGCTCTGGTTACCATGGCAACCGGTGGCGCCGTCGGTGACAGGAGCGCACACTGTTTATCTGAGAGGCTGAGAGAGGTCAGACTAATTCATTTACACCACATTTTTAATTAATTTACATTACGACGGTGGCTCAGCGCCACGCTCAGCGAGGGTGAACAAGCTGCAGTGGCAGCACGAGGCCGGCGCTGGCAAGTGGAGTTACTTTATCTCTCCAATGCTAATTACTGTAGCCTTTACTGTAGCTGTTAGCTTGCCAAATGTAGAGAATAGCTGGAGTTATTTCCCTAAGTCTGCCTCCCAGCAAGTAAGCCGACCGCAAAAGATTATAGATTTGAATGCTCATCTGTGTCAATTGCCATTTACGTATGTTTGTTTTGTTCCAGGTAATATAGGCTACTTGAATGCATTTCCATATCATCACATAGATGACTGATTTGTCATCCCGGAATTTAACACTCACTAGTGTACACAGCCACGAGGGTTATTTCCAATCAATAGGCCTGTGGCCGGTCTTGACGTCTGTAGAGGAAAGCCTGGAGGGGGAGAGAGGTGGTGGGTTGTGACTGATGGGGGGGGGAGCAGAGGACCTGATGACTCAGTTATTCCTGAGACAACAAGCTATTCCTAGCCTGCTAGCTCACCAACTGCTCCATGGCTAGCTGCTTCCACAGAAACGGATCCATTACAGAGAGTATCATGAACCCCCCCCGCGCCCCAAGTTGCTGGTTAGTAATCAGCACTGCCAGGAAAATGAATGAAACCCCAAGGCTGAGTTCATCTGAAGAGAGAGATATGTTTTCTTTTACCCTTTCTGTTTTGTTGATTGCTTTTTCTTTTCCTGGAGAATTTACTTCGGGAGCTGAGAGGCTCTGGCAGCTCACCAAGTTTACAAAAGAAAAAATAGCGGTGGACGTATGAAGTCGCAATCAATCCTTCAGCGGCTCGAGTGATGAGAATCATTTGTCTCTTTTATTATCCGTTAGCGGGCTGACTCAAACCTTTTAGACCATACATTTGGAGGCACGGTGAGCATTTTGTTGATGGCATAATTACTGAATTGAGAGTGTGTGCATACTGTAGCGGTAGCGGTAATGATAGTGTCTGTTTTGCAACATGATAATGGTAATTTACTGTGTTATGGCTAAGGCCAAAAAACCCTTATTTAACAAGGCAAGTTGACTAAGAGCAAATTCATATTTACAGCCACAGCCTGGGGTGGTGGTTGCAGCAGGAGGGGGAGGGCTGCAGAAGTACACACAGAGAAGAAGTGGAGGGTCGGGGGGGGGGGGGGCGTCCTGGTGGCTCAGCGGTCTAAAGCTAAGACCCTCATAACCGAGACATCCTGGTTTCGAAAACCGGCACGGGAACCCATGTCCTCCTCTCTCTCGCCTCAATCTTTCCCGTCTCTCTCTACTGCTTACCAATCAAATAAAGTTGAGCAAGGGTTAAAAGCCTTGCTCGAGGGCAGCTCTGTAGGGTAGAGTTTGCCAATTTGTGTGTTTAAACAAACCTAGGCCCATCTGGTAACAAGCTTCTCGACCCCTCAGGGCTGCTGCTGCCTCCCTGTACGGTTTTTGAGAAGGGCGTGTTGACACCAGCAACACCGTAAAGGTCCGTCCCTCGGCCCGCCGTCTGTCCAACGCGGGTGCACATTAAATACCATTAGGTGCAGCACACACACATGCACGTACAACACACACACACACACACACACACAAATCGTAGACAGGCCCATTTACACTACAATCAAGGAAATGGATTGCTCGCCGCGTGATTTTGCCCTGAGCCAGAACTGAAACTGGCTCACTTTCTGTACAAAAACCTGCATCTTTGCGGAAATCATTCAAGCATTCAGAAACACGTGCCGCTGAGTTTGTGCCACTTGCGTCCCTGTTGCTGATTTGATGTGATGGAAGAGCTGAAAGGGCTATTTTTAAAAGACGTGCAGCTGAAATGGAGATGAGGCGTACCCGCTGAGGTGCACAAAGATCAGAAGCAGGGGGGAAGGTCACGCCAAGGTCCTTTGAAGGTCGTTGTAATGTCATTTACTGCTTTTTGACCAGGCGCCCTCTCGTCTTAGAGATTTGATTGTAGCTAGAAACAAATCATTCAAAAAAAAAAAAAAAACTCCAATCAATAACAAATGTACCTTTATTTATTTTTTATCACGCATTCCTTTCCTTCCTGCAGTTCTTCCGCGTGCCTCCATGCGCCATCTTCTATCATTAGAGTTGCTGTGTGAGAGACCATTAGAGAGACATTAACCCAGCTCCCTGCCAGTCTCAGCAAGCTGCAACCTCATCAGGCACAACCTGTCCCCCGCTGTGACCAGGACGGCCGGCCATTACGACTGCTAGCAGATTAGCGCGCTGTAAAATATTTATTGACACTCCCACTTGGCCTTTGGGAATTGTCCACAGGCATGCACACACAGAGACACACACACACACACACACACACTCCTATGTTGATTGCAGTCATAGCTCTTCCACCTATAGCATACGTGTCTGTCGCGCCTTTGTTTGTACCTCATGTCGCAGTATCAACTTGCCTTTAGTATTGCCTGACAACAATTTTATGAGGTCAATCAGTTGTAATGTAGTTGCATGATAGACAGGAAAATTAGAGGATTTTGTTCGATTCCTGGTGTGACACACATACTTTAACCCCTCAAAAAATGACCCAAAAATATTCCGCAATTCGCAAAACAAAGTTACACAGGACAGTCGCAAAAAATAATTTATAGAACCATTCCCCATTAATATCCCAAGTCGATAAAAGACATGGAGCGATAGAGAAAGAGAGAGCGAGGGAGAGAGAGGTGTGTGCAGTGACCATACATCCCGCCATCATCATCATCAAGTGCAGTGAGCTTGAAGAGGAGGCTGGATCAAACTGTTTTTTTATATGTGGAGGTTAGCGTGTATAAGCGCATGTGTGTGTGTGTGTGTGTGTGTGAGAGAGAGAGAGAGAGAACGTGTTTGTGTGTAGGTGTGTGTGTGTGTGTTTCACTTACACAATGCGACCTGTGATTAGACTACACAGCCTGCCTGGACTACACAGCCAAAAAACACACACTGCCAAGAGAATAAGTGGAAGTCTCTATCAGGATTCATTTGACAACCATCAACATTAGTGTGGGTGCGAGTGCGCCTGAGTGTAACAGTATACATGTTTGGAATGCATGTGTGCACAATCCAATGACCCAGCCTCATAATATCAGCAGTTCTAGTTCATACAGGGGTGAACTTTGCTGTGTACTTGGCAGCTGTTTGTCTGTTTGTTGTCCAAGGTGGAAATGGAAGCTTGAATGGATTGTTTACCGGAGTCATCAAGTTACCTAACTCTGGAGGGATAGCCTGCTGTGTGTATGTGTGTGTGTGTGCGCGTGCATGTGTGTGTGTGTGTGTGTGTGTGAGAAAGAGGGAGAGGGTGGGAGGAATTTACAGGCCCTCCAGACACATGAAAGCGTGATCCGAAGATCATTTCAAGGTTGCCTTGATAGTAGGGAAAGGGCAGCGAAGCGAGACAACACTGGGCCAAATGAGATAGACACTGGTACACACACACACACACACACATATACACATACACACTCGCACACACACACACGGTCTGTCTACTCTGGCATATGCCTATGAATATTCACAATCCTACTCACACTGTAGCCATAGATAGTGCACTTTTCCCTGGAAAGCATCTTTTTGTGTGTGTGTGTATTGTGTCTGTGTGTGTGTGTGTGTGTGTGTGTGTGTGTGTGTGAGCGAGTGTGTGTGTGTGTCTGTGTGTGTGGTTGTCAGGGCTGAGGGATCAGGTACACTGGACTGCCAAGCTGCAAGCAAGAGCTCTCTGGGGGCCTTTCCTTGACAGACTTGCTGCTTGTTTTTCTCGCCTCGGTGTGTGTGTGTCTGTGTGTGTGTGTGTGTGTGTGTGTGTGTGTTTTATATATATGTGTGCATTTTGTGCACGTATCTGTGTTTCGCACCATTGGTGTCTCACGTCTTTTAAAGCCATGCGAGTGAGTGCGATGTACTATTTCATTGGTTTGGTTTCACTCTCGGACTTCGTGACTGGGAATTCAGGAATTGACACCTCTTCGTCTCATGTGCATGTGATTACCAGTCTGGCTACACTTTATTTAAGAAGCTGCACACTATATGGACATTATGAGAGCATTAAAATCAGAACATGTGATTCATTCGGGGGGCCGGGGGGGGGGGGGAACTATGGATCGCAGTGTGGCCATCCAGCTGTCAAACGCGATGTCTAAGGTGATATCTCAGGCAACACTGGTCTGATTATGACGAAACCTGGAAGGATGATGCATCTTCACACTCTAAAAATACACTGATGGGCCTAAAGGGGGCGCTATCATTGAAGGTCAAGATTTGTAACTTTAATGTGATTTTTGCGATTTCGACGAAACTTGGAGGGATAACGCATTTTGGCACTGTTCCGACTTTTACAAAAAAAATACACCATTTGGCCTGATGGGGGTGCTATAATTCAAGGTCAAAAAAAGGGATTCAGTGTCTTGCTCGAGGACACTGCGATAGGACACATGGCTGTTGATGGACACCTTTGCTATTGTGGGGCTCGAAACTTGTCACCTTCTACTTATGGGACTGCTAGGCCAAACTGCAATAATACACAAAATGTTAAAAACAACAACAACAACCCTGTGTGGTTAGAGTTAGAGGAGCAAATGTATCGCTAATAATAATCTCAGAAAAGATTCAGATCATGTTATTCATATTACATTTTCTGAAGTGGTTATATTGTTACCATAGACATACTGTATATATTCTGCAGCCTTACAGTGCACTTTAAATGAAGCTTGACCAGAAATTGTCCTCCCTATTCAATTACACACTCTGCACTTTTCCGCTCTCCTTTTGTAGGAGAAGGACAGATCCGCCGTTGTTTCCTCCGTGAGCCATGCGAGGTCTCGATAATTGCATTTGTAAACATATGACAAGTGTTAGTTCTGTTAAATCCCTTCACGATTACAAACTCAGTCACATGCCTCGATGTATAAATACCCGCAGGGCAGCTGCCATGCCTTGGTATGTGAGGATCGCGGGTTTTATTTATAGTCTATGTGTGATTCTTGTGCCCTACTAAAAATGAGATGCCGTTATAGGTTCTTACGGTTGTTTCTGACCCAGCAGGAAGCCGTGATTCAGTCAACTCAAAGCCAAGTCAATCAGAACGTCTGCTAACAGCCTGAAATGGAAAAGGCTAAATGTAAAAAATGTAACGAGCTCCTGGTACGCTGTTCCAATGCACAGCTGGACTCTCACCATCTCCGTCTACAGCTGTGACCAGAATGTTTACATCACGATGAATGGATGCACAATGATGAATGTACTGCAAATATGCACAGCGATATGTATAGTCTACTGCACTGTCTCATCTGCACCAGTACAGCATGTACTTAGGTTACAAATCCCTGTGCATTCATTGTATTTGGTGAATAAAGTGATTCTGTAGCAGTCAATACGGCCCCTAGCTTGACAAAGATCCATATGAGGTCTAGATGAAGGGTTTCCTTCCACATCACTATTCATCCATTTTACGAACTCCTACATTTTGTTGTTGTTTCTTTCATATTGAGTTTTACTTTCCTGTCAGCAACCAAGAGTAGATGCTCATTTTGTATCAGACCTCAACTCTGTGTTATTCCTCTAATTCCTCCATGTCTCTTTTATTGTCCGAAAATCTGTTGCACGAAAAATGATAATTCAATTCTTTTTATTTTATTTAAAAATTAAAATTACTATATTTGTACATTAAATACTCACATATTTGTATACTTTATATTCACCCTTAAAATCTGAACGCTTCTGAGAGAGTAAGAGGGAAGGTGACAAATGTTGCGAGCCAGAGTTGAATGCACGCCAGCACAAGTACACGGTGTGTACTGAGACTCAACACTAAGTCCCTCATGTTAGTAGTAAAGTAGTAATCCATGACATTTCCATGTAAACAAATGTCTGTTTTGTAACTCTCTGTCACTGAATGATATAACACATTAGTGATGCAACCTAGACACAGTTCATGAAAGCTTTTTACATTTGCTGTTCTTGTTCTTTGGTAGGTCTTTCCCAGAAAAAATCCTCAGCGGTTTGTGTGAAAAAAAACTGCTCATGCACCCAGTAGCATGAGCAGCGAGAGCCATCATGGCAGAACAGACAAAAAAAAAGGCTGGTAGCTACAGAAACTAAAACTTCATCAACACAAAATCCAAGGAAAACATTCAAGGAAGACATCAGAGTGGTCACACAGTTTGATTTCTGGGAAGTGCAGTGCAGAAACACCACAATAGTGACGGTTTAACATCAAAGATGTTGCCAAAACCTCCAGATTACTACTTTAACTACTTCTTTTTCAGAATCTCCCGAGTACCAGTTTAAAACATCAGTCGTAACCCGATTCCCTGATGTTTTTGCATCACACTGACCAAAATCTCATCAGCCGCTTCACTATAGAGCTACTTACGTCTTGCTTGGTCATACAGTCCTATAGGGTCACTCCAAAAATCAAGGTCTGTAGGGGAAACATAAAAGATGCTTATATGTCGATAAAAAGATAAATGAAAATGATATAAAGTGACACCTTTGTAGCTGCAGCTTCTTGTCTGTAACTGAAAATGAAATATATACATGTCTCATTCCAGAGCAGGTGTCAATATGTTGAAGGAGACAAGCTTGGGGTGCTTTTGAGGCTGATTATTTCTGACTAGATTTTGGTCAGAATCGATCAGTCTGCTGGAAAAAGATGGGAAAAGGTTGAAAATGATGCTTTTTTATTTTTTTTATTTGTGTTTTCTCAGTGCAGACCCAGAATCAGTCACACAGAGCTGATGTTACTATTGCTATTTGGACGCAGCACACCGTGGAGATTTGGTCTTTTCCGTGGGCGGTGAGGTGCCAGTTGGCCCCGCAGAGCCTCTCTCTGAGCTTCTGGAACATTCTAGCGAAGGCCCGCTGGAGGAGGCTTCAGTGTTCACAGTGTGTCGCTATGAACAGCCAGCCTGTCTGCCACTTGGCACGTAGGAAAAGAGGGCACACACACACACACACACACACACACACACACATACGTACATACACATAGTGTGAGTAGTGAGTGAGCGAGTCAGCCGACTACATTAAGGAGAGCTGGGCAAGCCTTGCAGTGCCAGCTGAACCTGGGCAATGTATCTATGAGTGTGTGTGTGTGTGTGTGTGTGTGTGTGTGTGTGTGTGTGTGTGTGTGTGTGTGTGTGTGTGTGAGAGAGAGTAAGAGAGTCTGGGTGCTTGCCAGTCAGAGAGGCTGCTAAATATGTCGTCTTTGGACCACCGAACAGAGCTAACAGGGGTTAGTTCAGGACACACACTCCCCCTTCTCTGTCTCTCTCTCTCTCTCTCTCTCTCTCTCTCTCCTCGCTCCTTTCTCCCTCTGCGCTGTAACATAGACCTCATTTTGTGTCTGTTTCTAGGTGCCAATGCCAGAGGGGGTTGTGTGAATATGTTTGTAATCGTGTGTGTGTGTGTGTGTGTGTGTCTGTGTGCCAGCTGGGGCTGCCGCTGCTGTTTCGACGGCTGCTTTATTTTGGCTCTCGTTGCCATAGCGACCCAGTGGGACCTTCACTGTGACTAAACCAGTGATCCGATCAATGCTAACCACCACCGGCAGCAGAGGTGTGTGTGTGTGTGTGTGTGTGTGCGTGTGCATGTGTCTTGTAGTATATCTGCGCAATTCGTAGCATGTAAAGAGAATTTATTGCGATTGAAATAATTTGGAGAATCTATTCTGTGGACTATATGCCAATAAAACTCAAATACAATACAAATCAGCTCAGTGAGAGTTATGACACAGGTAGGCTTTAGGTTAAAGGGCAATGTTACAAAACAACACAATGCTATTATAGAATATCAAAGCTTGCATCAGGTTCCCCATAAGGCTTATCAGCTCACACCAGCTGACCTCCCACCTTTCGCCCAAATGTTTACCTACTGAGGCAAACGAGGCCTCAACCCAGAACACGTCAATAGTGGAAAGGCCAACAGTTACACAAGAGGTGTGTTCCAGTAAAGCTAGCACATCTCTGCCAAGCCTTACTGTGGGTTACGCTGACTGGGAATGCAGCAGCTTCGGGCAAATCAATAGAATATTACTCTGCTGTCGGGTCGGGCAAGCGGCACCGCGAACTCCAGTGTTGGTGATTTTCATGGTTTAAAAGTCCTGACATTTTAGGTGGTTAGAATGGAACAAGCTGTCTATCTCCCTTAAGCTAACCCCAGTTGAGAGGAGATTTAAATCACAGCTCAAGAAATGGCTGTTAAATAATTTGTAGATTTATGAATGTTTGCATGTTTTACTGCTTGTTTTTTTTATTTTTTTATTTTTTTCTAATGTCATTCTTGACACTTTCTTATTCAATCTGCCATCTTGTACTGTGATAGGACCACAATGGAAATAAGCCCTCGGGCTTTTTTGTGTCTTTTAATCCTCGACAATTTTATAAAATCTTATATGGAGTCTGTATGATGTATGTTTTAATTTTTGTCAAATCTATCTATCTATCTATCTATCTATCTATCTATCTATCTATCTATCTATCTATCTATCTATCTATTTGACGATCGTATCCAGAGTGTGTAACAGTGAGTGAGCAGGCAGGGGGTCAGTATTTTGCTCAAGGACACGTCAACAGGACTCAGCAATGTTTTGATACACACTGGTTATTATAAGCTAGTATTGAACCTGCAACCCTTTGCATGGTCTCACTAACCACTAGGCCAGTCCCATATTCTGTGTGTACTGGAAAATTGAACGTGCATGGTCCTGAAAAAAAAAAATAGTCCTCCTAAAAAGAAGAAATCCTGGACTTTTGAGCTTCAAGGTTTCATCAGAGAGGAACTTTTTGTCAGGTGGGGCCAATGCCCTGGACACCGTGGGCGACGGTGTACTGATCTGTAGCAGTAAATGTACAGTTTTGTATTTGCTGTTCCCCTACCAACACTGATTCAGAGATAAGTGCTGACTGTAGGCGAACGTCGGGATGTTTGCATGCATATGTGTACATAGCGTAGCTTCTTTGCCGACTTTCTTGCCTATGAATACCCAGGTGCCCCGGCGTACATGTGCCGTGCGTATACATTTTGCATTTCATGTATGCTAAAGAGTGGTACAGCGTAGGTGGCTGCCTGCCAGTCTTTCCCTATGGGCAGGCAGCCAAAAAAGCCTATGGAGAAAGACTACAGTGTTAGAAGAGATGCTGTAGTAAGGGAAAGAGGGGAAGAAACTCATGAAACTAGCTGAGAAACATCAGCCAACGACCATGGTTGTCTTTCTTAATTGTCGAAAGAGAATCGTCCATCGGTAGCCCATCACATACTAACGTTTCTCTATTGACTACTGGTGCTACTGCTGCATTCATTCTGAGTCTCTCAGGATGAGAGGTAGGATGATCAACTTAATTCCTAAAATATAAAAGGAAAATGTGAATGTTGTGTGTGCTTGATGAATGGCCCAATGGGACGTCATTGAATCCATTAAGGTTCCTCGTTTCCTAATGATGCTAAACAAAAACCCCAAGGACACTCGAAGAAGACTGTACCGTGAATGGTGAATGGTAACAACACAGACGACAAGAACCGCGAAAGGACTGAAAAACGGCCATCCTTCTAATTAGAAGATTAGAAGATTACTTTATTCGCAATTCGGGGTGCACGCACGCACATGCACCAACACACACAACACATGCATTAGCAGTGCAATGCATTAGCAGTGCTACGACCAATAGGACGCCTGTCCAAGGGAAGCTGTTGACACTGGTATTTTTTCTGTTGCACAACCAGTTGAGTGTGACAACATCAGGAAATGTTTACTTCATTAGCACTGTACACTTCCTTCATACGGTGTTCCTAGGTTGGAATGGACTGTGTGTGTGTGTGTGTGTGTGTGTGTGTGTGTGTGTGTGTGTGTATTGACTCCCAAGCTGACCCCACTGGCCTTCCGACGTTTTCTCTTTCTAAAAACAATAGCTAGCGCTCCAGAAACAACCGTGGAATTTAACACTCACACCAACAGCCTGTTATGACAAACCACACACACAAATACGCACACAATCACACACACACACACACATGCACACACGCTGGTGTACATGGTCACTCCCCACTAATAGCGTAATACACGTGGATGCCGTAGATGTACGGCCGTAATTACCCAGTTGTTCATTAGCACAAACAATATGAGGTCAGTAATGGAGGCCTTGGAGGAAAACATCCTCTGATTGCAGTTTCTGTCACAGTAATCGGTGTACGATAATAACCATGGCATGAATACAACTCAATATTTTCACTTCAATATCCAGTGACTGCATTGGTCTACAGATGGTGAGCAATATTTAGTGTTATTTGTATGTTTTACGTTGTATAGCGAGCTGTTGCCTTCGTCTTTCATTCCATTGCAATTTCCTCTCAACGTAACGGGTAAAATAGAGACTCAACTCTAGAGAAACTGATTTTTGTCTTGTGCTGCTTTCTGAGCAGTAGCCACATCTCAAGGACTTCCACTGGACTAACTATAGCCTCCTTCGATGTCATATCCTCACTGGAGAGCTGAACTCGACTCTGTCTATTTATGGTCCAAATCATTGTCAGAGGATGATGGACGACACTCCCTGGGCGTGAACTGGAAACTGTGGCTGTTCTATGTGCAGGCAGATACTCTCCGATAGGAAGAAATATCCCAGGAAAAAAAAAACAAATGTCTGCATTTATAGAATTTGTTTTCTAGGGCATTCTGGTGTCTCGGCAAGCAAAGGTGCCTCCAATGTCCTTGGGTTGTTTGTGGGTGTGAACCTGGCTGACAACGTTTGTCGCATTTTATCCCTTCTTGTTCAGAAATGCAGTTATTTATTTTGTTATTGGAGCGTTTGCGGCTTTTCTGTTAGCTTGAACGAGTCTGCCCAGTTCTCCTCTGACCTCTCTCAACAACAAGGTGTTTTTGGCTGACTGGATGTTTTTTGTCTATCACACCATTCTCTGTAAACTCTAGAGACTGTAGTTGGTGAAAATGCCAGGAGGGTTCGGCTGTTTCTGAGATGCTGGAACCGCCACGTCTGGCAGCAACACTCGCACCACGGTCAAAGTCTCTTACATCAGCATCTTCAAATGTTTGGTCGAACCAAAAACTAAACCACTTCACCATGTCCGCTGTCATGCTTCATATATTGAGTTGCAGCCACGTGATTCGCTGTTTGGAGGAGCATGTGTGTACGCTTGCCCATGTATGTGTGTGTGTGTGTATGTACAAAACCGCTCGGTACACTATCCTGGGTACTATTACTCCCGGTGATGACCCGGGCTCTGGGGAAAACAGCAAATGGAGCGTGGCGTGAGGTCCGCATACCACCGCTGCCCATCCATGGAGCAGATAAAACCGGAGCATACATCACACTAGCGTTTCCTCCCCCCCCCCCTGAATGTTTACGTGCTGGAGCAGCTGTAGAGACAGGAAGGATCGGATATTCCTGGAAAGCGTTCATTAAAAGGCTTTTAGGTCCACTTCAACGATATCCGCCATCTGAATAAAGTGGTGCCTACTTGAACAAGATGATCGCTCGCTTGAAAGTAAAAGCTATTAGCAAATAATGTTGGTGTCATCAAGACCTTGGTTCACAAAAGTGGGTTTTTTTTTTAAAGGATAATACTGGCGTTTTGTTGAGTTCGTTGCCCCCCCTTCCTTTTCATTACTGCTGGTGGCATCCGCACACAGTCAGCGTAGATTTCAGGGCTCGTTTACCAAGACGCTATTGGCCGCCATTCATTTTTTTTGTACAATAGCCTGATAGGATGCGTGTATTTTTTTTAACATTCAAATCTTCACCCTCTATCCCGATGAAGCACGGTAAGTCGGTGAGGTTTAGCACAAAAAAAAAAAGGGCATCAGACAAACGAGATGGCGCTCGGTGAATGAATCATTCTGAACTTTGACAGACTGCTGAGTCATGGTAAAAGACAGAGAGGTGTTTGTGTGTGTTAGTCATTCTCCATTCACTCTATGCAAGCACAGAAAAAGGCCCTCCAGCAAGCGTGGTTGGCGTGTTTGCCGGCGCAGTAAATGTACTTGCCAAGTGGTAGAAGTCCGTACAAAACTTTTCAAAGGAGCTTTTAATTGTTTCTTTTAGCTGTGCAATTATTAACACTTTAATATTAGTTATCACCACTCACACAATAATATTAGTAGAAGGGGAGGCGGTGGTGAAAGGTGAATTGCTGGCGTATGTGTGTGTGTGTTTACACTGCACCCTGTGCAGTACACGCCCCTAATATGGACTTGTTTACATTATGATGGATAGAGGAATTCTCTTCAGAGTCTCCCTTCCGCGCACCACACACACACACACACACACACACACACACACATACACACACAGAGGCTACCCCTTCCTGTACAGAATCGGGATGACCAAAATAAACGCTGGCTGGAAAACAGGATGGCGGGAAGGCGCTTGGCCCTGTCACCCTGGACTATGTGTCTGTGTGTGTGTGTGTGTGTGTGTGTGTGTGTGTGTGTGTGTGTGAGTGAGAGAGAGAGAGAGAGAGAGCAAAAGTGGTAGCATTAGGGGCCTACCTCACTACAGAGGAAGCCAACAGGAAGCCTGAGCCAATTGTTTTTCTGGTCCAGTGGGTTCACCGTGGCCTGTGTCTTCATAACAATGACCAATGACTGCTCTGGACTGGCCTGTTGTTGGAAAAAGCTGTTGTTGGGGCGTGTGTGTGTGTGTGTGTGTGTGTGTGTGTGTGTGTGTGTGTGTGTGTGTGTGTGTGTGTGTGTGCGTGTGCCTGATGAGACCAGGCTGCCTGCGTCCTGAATAAACATTTACCGTAAAATATTTGTGTCAGCCTGGGAGTTCGATCGGGTTCAGTTGTGTTTGTTTTTTAAGTTTGCTGTGTTTGCCGTGGACGGAGATGAAAGGCGGAGAGGATAAAGTTTATCAGAACACTGTCCGGGAGTCAACTTTACTGGAGGAGGAGGAGGAGGAGGAGGAGGAGGAGGAGGAGATACGGGGCGTTTACAGGACGTGACCACCAAATGAGATAAATTCAAAAATATAGCAGAATATCACTGAGATGAATGGGTGGGGTGAGGAGGTGAAGAAATAGAAGGAGAGTGATGAAGAGAGGGAGACGTAGTCAATGATGGAGAAGGGGAGGAAGAGAGGGGGAGATTTAGAGATGTTGAAAAAAAAAATAGAGGAGGAAAAACATGTGGACAAAGAGAGTAGAAGGGGACAGAATGAGGGAGGGGGAGGTGAACGAGGGAAGGAGGTGTGGGTGGACGGGAGGAGAGGTGTGTGTGTGTGTGTGTGTGTCATAGGTCGGAAAACAAGAGCGACGTGAAGAGGAAGAGGAAGAGCCACCATCTGTGCTAGCTGAACATACATAGGCGTGTACATGTGTGTTTGTGTGCATTCGTGTGTGTGCGCGTGCTCACATGCGTGTATAGGTATAGTGTAATTATATACACAAACACACACACACACACACACACACACACACCTCCCCCACTCCTGTGTTTAAATATGTGTGTAAACAGTCAGACCCTCTCAGCTTTTGAACTCGATCTCCTCTGCAGTGGAAACCAAACAAACAAACTCCGTGTAGCTGGACAGAGAGAGGTGTGTGTGTGTGTGTGTGTGTGTGTGTGTGTGTGTGCGTGCGCGCGCTCGTGTGTCGTCCATCCCATAGGAGCCAGGTAGTCAACACAGTAAGTGAGTAAACATTTGCCACACGTGCCCAGTAATGTCTTCCAACCCGCTCCCCGATCACCAGGAAGCAACAGAGAGAGAGAGAGGGGGAGAGAGAGAGAGAGAGCGAGAGAGAGAGAGAGAGAGCGGAGCACAAACACTCGTCAAGTGGAAATACAAACAGGCTTGCACCTCACGTTCTTGAGTGTGCACGTGGGCGCTTGTGCAGAAGGATATCCCCCCTCTCCAAGCCTCCATAATGACCAGCAGTCAAGGATCATGGGAAAACACAGCCTCCCTCTTGATCCTACATGAGTCAAGTCTATATATGAGGACAATAACAAAGCTACGGGTGCGTCTCCAGAGTCTAGACATTTTCAGTGTGTTTTGGATACTTTGGTGAGTGAATCTGTCCAGATGCTTTTATCACTCTCGTGCCTGATGCTCATTTCTGAATCTTTCTGAAGAGTCCACTTCCAAAATGCCTTAAATATATTTTTTGGGGGAAAAAAAAGAATCATCTTAATCCCGGGGCTAGGAATCTTTTGCCTGGCTTTTTCATTCTGGTGTCCATCGATCAGATTTCTACTTCGAAGGGTGAGTGGTTCATCTGGGGGGGGGGGGGGGAAATGTTTTCCACTTCTTTTCGGGCGGTTCGATATTTCGTTTTTGCGGTGTACGCTTTCCTCCGACCAACATAACAGCCATTGTTTTTAACGTTTGGCCACCGTTCACGTCCATTCAAGCCTGTCGATTCAGCTGTGTCGTTTTTATTTTTGGAATGAAACAAAGAAACAAACAAAAAAATCAATCAATCAAGATATTTTGTGTCGCAGTCTTTCTTGGTTCGCTAGAACTGAACGTTTGGCGTGGACAGGTACGCGGTTCCTAATCCGTTGAGGACATTTTCGCTTCCTCACGAAACAATGTCACAAAAATCTGAACCCTTTTCCCCAGAAACTTCCTGTTTCTCTTCCAAAGTTCATTACTGAGCAATTCGGAGTTTAGCACCTTCTTGCCTGTTGTTCCTTCTCCATCAGTCATTGTAACAGAACTGTTTTTGTCACTGCAATGATTTTCCAGTTAGCACTTTAAGTTTACTAATTAATCCTATGGACTGCCACAGCAGCAGTTTGGATGGACAGAAGGAAGGAATAGAGGGAGAGAAGGGAGAAAAACAGAGTGGTAATGATTTGCCGTCGCTCCCTGGAAGACGCTGACGAGGGAAAGTGGGCATTAGGAAAAGTCGAGGCCTTTGATTTGTCTGTGTCAACAGCATCAAGGCCCAAAAGCAGACACACACACTGACGCACAAACACACAAAGACTGATACAAGCATTCCTAGAAATGCACAAATCCACAGAGACAGACACACAGGTAGACACACACACACACACACACACACACACGCAAACCAGGGGAGTGCTTCTCTCTCAGCATCTTCCACCGGGCTGATGTATTGATCCCCAGGCTCTATCGCTGTGCTCCCAGCAGCCATTAATTCACTAGGGCTGAGGGATGCCCGGACTGTATACTGATCTATAAGGACATCTACAAACAGGACGATGACTAAGAGTCATTCATAAGGGAGAGAGAGGACAGAGACAGAGGCCAGGAGGGTGAAAGACACAGATAGTGGGTGTTCCCGGCAGAAAATGCAGAGAAGCGGTGTGTGTGTGTGTGTGTGTGTGTGTGTGCATTAGTGCGTACGGTGTATCTCTGCATCTGTGCGCTGCACTATCAATCAGCTCCCTTCCCCAATCTCTCCTGAAGACCTCAGGCCTCGCCTCTCACACACCCAGCCTTGTACGGGAGCTCGTTGAGGAATGGACTCACTACATATTCCCCATCCATCAGTGTTATGTATTCAGCCTCTGTCAAACACTCTCTCCACAGTGTTTGCTCTTGTGTTTAACACACAAAGGCAAAGACAATGGATGGAGCCTCCCACCCTCCCGCTCAGCGAGGACGAAAAGGGCGTGGATCTCATAAATCTCATACGCGGGCACGTCATATTTCACACGTCTCCTTGCGATGTATCGCGGGGGGGTTTTTCTATCTAGTGGAAGCGATGTATCTGTGTAAGACATCTGGATTACTATAACGTACTGTATGGGATAAATAGGCTTTTCTCTGGAATGCTCTTCTCTCGTGGGGGGGCGGGGAAGGGCGGGTCTTTTTCACCGTGAAATGACTTGCAGAGAGAAAAAAGATATTTTGCACAAAGCATTAGCACAAATTGGTTGCGCTTCACTGTAAGCATGAAGCTACAATGGGTACAATTATGTTAAGACCCATTAGAGGCTCATATGATGGGGTTAAGGCACATTACTATTTGTCTCTTCACTAACTCTCCATGGTTTGGAGAGAATTTACTATTTTTTGATTCAGTTGTATTAGACATTATAAGCACCGGTATATTAATAATAACAATAATTATATTAGACTTAATTTCTCTTATTCTGTTGGCGGCAAAAAAAGAATGAAATTAGCAGGAACCAGATTATTAATCCATTTGTTTCTAAGAATCTGATTCCTCAGTTTTGTATGTATGCATCTTGGTACACAACAGTAGAACATACTGTTGGTTCCCACTCCTAGTGTCACGTACAGTAAGTTCAAAATGGCCACGGTGGGACCAAAAGGCCCGTTGATCCTTGAAGGAGAATATTACTTTCCCCTCCCTCGCCTCCCTCCACCACGAGGTCAGAGTTCAGCCCCGGCTGTGGAGCAACGGCCCCGGAGCTGGTTAGGGATTCACTGTGCTTTGCTCAAGGACACTTCAGCAGAGCAGATGCTGTACCAGAGTGAAACGAGTGATGAGAGATGAAAAGGAGTGGAGGCTGTAGGCAGCCCCGGTCCTGCGCTCACATCTCCGATGTTGTTCTCATCACATTGCGTAAGACGACTCGTGGCCCCTGCTCTGGCAGAATAGCTGTGTGCGTGCATGTATGTGAGCGTGCATGCATGTGAGCGTGCATGTGTGTGTGTGTGTGTGTGTGTGTGTATACTGTAAAGCTCAATAAAGTGCAGTGGCAGGCCGCTATTTTGATGCTGACACGTTGCTGCAGTCCCTCACTTCTGGGGTCAAGTGGCAACAGGATGGGCCATTCTTCTCTTGTCACAGCTGAGTGTGTGTGTGTGTGTGTGCGCGTGCACGTGCGTGTGTGTGTGTGTGCGCGTGCATTTTCTCGTGCATTTCCATGTGTTTCTGTCCTTGCATGTCAATGTTTGAGTGTATGATTACATATTTCCATGTGTGTATGTTTCCATGTGTACGTTGTTTGAGTGTGTGTGGTATGGGGTGTGTGTGTGTGTGTGTGTGTGTGCGCACGAGTTCATGTGTGCATCAGCAGGTATATTCTACGGGGGTGACAGGGATCAATACTGCATTAGGCCCCATCACCGCTGCTTGCCCTGGAGACAGACAGGGAGGCAGAGAGAGAGACAGGACTGATAATGCACTGTCTCCCTCACAAGTAGAGATGGAGGGAGGAGAAAGAAAGAGGCTGGCAGAGAGAAAGACAGCCAGGAAGAGAGAGAGAAAGAGAGAGAGAGGCGATAGGAGAGATACATCGACCAATCCACAGAGAGCAGAGAAAGCGAGAGAACGAGAGCGATGAAGACAAGGGAGGAGAAGGTGAACGAGACAGGGAGGGAGAGAGAGATAAAGAGATGGGGAAGAGAGAGGGTGAGAGATAAAGAAGAGTGTGAGAGATAGGGGAGGAGAAAAAAAGAGACCGAGACGAGGCAAAAACAATGGGCAGATACAG
Source organism: Hoplostethus mediterraneus (assembly GCA_034670385.1). Lineage (NCBI taxonomy): Eukaryota > Metazoa > Chordata > Actinopteri > Trachichthyiformes > Trachichthyidae > Hoplostethus > Hoplostethus mediterraneus. The sequence continues at coordinate 57,342 of JAXDDW010000188.1, forward strand.
GAAGAGGGAGAGAAACAAAGGGCCAATCAATGAGAGAGGGAATAGGGAGCAGAGAAAAGAGCGAGGGAGCGAGGGAGGGCTGCGAGGAGAGATATGGAGCAATCAAACGAGGGGAGGGAAGACCGCTGGGCTCTCGAGCGGAGAATTGGAACAGATGAGGAATTTCATTTCTGATAGAGCCGGGTGGCTGTACATTAGGCCCCCTATGTCTCATCGCCGCGCTTAATGGAGATGTTTCATTTCTGACAAGGCGCTCTGATAGGCCGACGCGCTGATGGATCTCCTGCAACACACCGATGGAGGAGCAGCTACTGAAAGAGGCCCCGCAAACATCTGTCGTCTAGCACGGTGCATCCCCTCCCCCCCCTCTCAACCTGGAGTACAAATCTACACACACACACACACACAGAGATGCATGGAGACAATCAAAACGCACATATACACACTCTCAAGTCAGGCACAGATGCATGAAAAGACACACTCCATGGACACACACACACACACACACACACACACGCCGACCGCACTCACGGAGATATAAGTCAACTTTACAGAGCGGACAGCGACAGGAAATGAGAACATATGTCCGATCTAGCAGAGGTCTGCCAGCAGTGCGGCAGCCAGCTGGTATAGGGGGATTATCTAGGTGAAGATGTTTAGCCCCGTTTCCCCTCTGAGCGGTCCTCCGAAGAGATCCTCCGAAGAGATCCTCGATGGCTCCAGGAGGATCCAGGAGTAACGGCCGAAGTCTACTGTCTGTCCTGCGTAGATAGATAGACAGATAGATAGATAGATAGATAGATAGATAGATAGATAGATAGATAGATAGATAGATAGATAGATAGATAGATAGATACAGAGAGACAGACAGACAGACAGAGAGACAGACAGACAGACAGACAGACAGACAGACAGACAGATAGATAGATAGATAGATAGATAGATAGATAGATAGATAGATAGATAGATAGATAGACAGACAGACAGATAGATAGATAGATAGATAGATAGATAGATAGATAGATAGATAGATAGATAGATAGATAGATAGATAGATAGATAGATAGACAGACAGACAGACAGATAGATAGATAGATAGATAGATAGATAGATAGATAGATAGATAGATAGACGCTGCAAAACAAATTCTTCATCTGTGCTAAAAACATCATTACACCTGTGTTTATGTGTGCACACCCACACATCGGAGCACACAAGTATGTATAGGTACACACACACACACACACACACACTCAGGCCTGAAGAGTGCAGAGGGTGTGGGTGGGACAGGGACAGTATAGCTGCAGGGGACTATGGGAAGCTTTCTAAGGCCATTTCCAGTGTGGTGTATAGACCGGCACCATCTGTGCCCGGCTCTCTAATGAGCAGCTTAATGGGCTTGGAACCATGTGGCCCTCTCTATAGGTCTCCACGTGTGTGTGAGTGTGTGTGAGTGTGTGTTTGAGTTGCTCCTGCTCTCTCTCTCACTCACACACACACACACACACACACACACACACACACACATACAGATGTTGTCAACCCCATACACAGGCAATATCAGCATCTGTGTGTGTGTGTTTGTTTCTCTGGTTTCCTCTTGTTCTTTCTCTCTCTTCCTTTCTCTCATCTCTCTCTCTCTCTCTCTCTCTCTCTCTCTCTCTCACACACACACACACACACACACACACACACACACACACACAGATGTTGTCACCCCCCCAGGGGAGCAGGCATCATCAGCATGATACCTTGATAATAGTTTTATAGGACCTGGGGCGCAGCTCTCAGACGATAATGGTATGGCGATGCTAATATCGTCTGATATGGTACAATCTGAAAAGGGGAACGTCGTGTCCACGCTTGTGATTACACTGGTCTCAGGTTATTGTACCGTACGTGTTTATTGGAATAATATTACATTATGTAGTGGGCTCATATTGTGTCCATGAGGGTTATAAACTTAGTCCACTGAGTGCTTGTGCACGGTGGATTTTAATACTGCGTTGTGTCGCTGCACTGAAATTGAAACAACATAGAAACACATCATTATGTGATATGCTCCTATAGTGCTCACAACATTGCTAATGTTGTTTCTAATGTAAATATCGATTCCCATTTCCTGAATAAAAGTATTTAATTTCCAGGGTGGAGCTCCATACTGTGGTTAAAAATCCATAAGCCTGCAGTGGAGATGCTTACCTTTTTTTTTTTTTTTTTTATACAGCATAAAAATAGGTTGGGGGAGATGTTTGTGTGCATCCCCGTGGGAAAGTAGACTATTAGACTATAAGAATCTCAACTCAAATTTGCAACTGTCACCACTTTACACAGCAGCTCTGATGATCTGATGATACAGGCGGCGGTTTGATCCAGTTTGAGAGCCTCTATAGGACAAAAGGTTTCTGGGTAGATTGGTAGTTTATACATGGATAGCGGCAGGAAGGAGAAACAGATGCTGATCAGATGCAGCTCAAAGGAATACAATCAGGTGTGTGTATTGGCTATCACAGTGTATGGTATCTATAATGTTATTTCAGGGTGAGAAAAAGAGGATATATCATAGCACCGTTACAACATGAACAGGAATGCGATCTTGGATGAGATAAAAATGGTGAAAATCACTGTAGAAAAAAAAGATTACATTACAGATACTACAGGAAAAAATAGGAAAAAAAATGTGATCACTTGCTGGATTACATGGAATCATGTTTGAATGAATAAATATATCTAGATGGTAACTTGCTATATGATGAATTATTCTTTTATCTTCATATTGTGTGGAGCTTTTCAGCAAAGTAACGGTAAGTAATAAGATAAAGTAAGTTGAAGTTAATTGAAGGTAAAAAAGTAATGTAACTTTGACAACTAATTTGATAGTGCTAAAGCAGATTATTAGAATTATTTTCACATTTCATTTATTTTATTTACTGTTTAATCAAATATATACCTAGAGTACATAGGAATACTCTCCCTCAGTGTAGAAATCCAGGCAGGCATCATGCTCTCATCGTTGACTCGGCCCCTTGCTGTTTGTAATTCATCAGCTGAATGAATTAACATACTACCCCTCTGCGTTATGGCAGAGGATCTGGCTAATTACTGCTTTCCTATTGTTTCTGTAATGAATTCTGTTTATTAGCATCTCCAGAGCAGCTCAGTGCCGTCACACCGCTCTGTGTAAAACCATTTAATGAACCGGCAGTGGCAATTAGCACGGGGTCGGTTATAGTCCCCGCTAGAGGCTCCCGTTAGCAGCATCAAATTGGTTTAATTAATTGTGTGATTTTATTTTTTCCCCCTCTTGTTTGCTTGTTCCTTTTTATTTGTGCTTTACTAACTGTGGCGATGGGAGGAAAAGAGAGGTGGAGGTTGATTGCACGTGCCGGAAAAGATGTGTTTCCCTCCTCCAAACTCAGAAACTCCAAACTCTCTCTCAGAAATGTGTAAATGGTTGTAAACCTTTTTATTCTCACCCTCTCTGTCTGTCTCTCTCAACCTTCACCTTTATCTTTTTTCTCTCAACACTCTTTCTCTGCTACACATGTGCACGCAAACATGCATGCATACACATGGAGGTGCAGTAAAAATCAACACATGGTTTCACTATTTCATACTGCATTGCTTTTCTTTTTACTATTTCTAGATATTTATAATGTTATTTTCAAACATATTTATATTTATATATGGAAAATATTCAATATTTATATTCAGTAATTCATATTTATATAAGAAAACGATACTCTAACATCTGTAAGCATCAACTGTAAGTAAACCCATACATCTAAGTAATCCATTCCCACTCCAACAGTCTACAAAACACGTGTTGGAATTCTATTTTACTACTTTTACTCTACTTTTTTTTTTTATTGTTTTCATTGTCCATATTCTGATTAATGTTTAGATTCTATTTTTCCCCCCTGCTGAATATGGATCATTAAAATTGCGTCACATCACGTTTAAACTCTCTGCTTCTTTTGTTACGCGATACAATAATATCTGCTGTTTAGCTAAACTAACACGGTGGAGACCCAACTGGGACCGATCAGCTTATGCACCGCGGCAGCAGGCCGTAATGAGATGCTTTTCCTACACGCGCTTGGTACTTGATCCCCCCCAAAACCCCACTGATGCACAGAAGCTTAGGAACATGAGAGGAGGGAATAGGGGAGACAAATGGGGCCGTCAGGAGCACTTCGCAGCCCAAAGTGGCAAAGACAGATCAAGGAAAAAAGGGGGAGGAAGGAGGGAGAAAAGATTGGGGGGGGGAGTTGTAGGTCTAATGGTAAAGGTCCAGGGGGAAACAGGGTTAATGTGATGCATGGGATGAATGAATTGTCAGTGTGAGTTTTGTGTGTGCACAAGACACGCTAGTGGGGCCCAACCCGTCTCTTGGGCCTAGTGTACGTTAGTTAGTCCTTGCTGCACTTCTCTAACTACCATATTTTACACACACACACACACACACACACACACACACACACACACACACACAAACACAGAGCGTTGCTTTGCTGTCGGGCACTTCAGGGAAAAGGCATTGTTGTGGCTGTCACGTTGGATAGATTAACAAGAGCAATAGGGACCATAACATTAAAGGACCTCCGCATGGCTTGTTCCATCAGGGATCCTTGTATGTATGTATGTATGTATGGGCGGATGGATGGGTGTGAGTGTGGGGTGTTTGCCGCTTCAATGTGTTTGTGCAGTTGGCTCAGACAGGCATGCACACTGACTGTTCTGCACACATGAACATACTATTCATACATGCAAAAATGCGTGCATATTTTTACACTTTTACCATAGAGCAGCATGAAGCACTGACATCAGGATGGCATCATAAGAGCGAAGACCCAGTCAACATGAAAGTTGCATCAGTGTTGCTTTCTTTATGGCTCAGCCTACAGGAGGAACGGTTTTCATCATCACCCAGTCGTCTTGCCTCAACTTGCAAGCATTGAGCGATGCATATACACTAGGGATGGAAAGATTCTCTGATTTGCATCGGTGCACTGGCATAAACGTTCACGATGCAATTGTCCCGATTAAAAAAATATGCACCGGATCAAATTGCGGGATGAACTCGCGATGCATCGTTTCTATCTTTGCATCGGTAAAATCGGATTTATTTATATCGAATTATTAGTAGGGGCCTTATGCCATTATTATTTAGAAATGTGACCAATAATTTTATATTTACATTGATTCCTCCTCCTTAAACTGTCATCTCCACCTGCTGTCAGTGGTCAAATTACTACGGAGGCTGACATTAGAGATTAACATGGAGGGGAAGAGCTACACGCCCCGCCGAATTCCTACAAATCAAATGTTTGGCGACACTTTCGGATTTTTCAAAAGAGACGGACAACTTGACAAGACGCAATTTGCAAAAAATGCCGTGCCGCTATAAAACACACAGGCAGCCCGACTAACTTAAATACTCACCTGAAGCGGCGACATGGTGTGCCTGTGGAGACGTCTGCCTCTCCCTCCCCCTCGGATTCAGCTTGAGCTAGCCCCAGCGCTACCGCTAGCAAGACTGGTGAGAAAAGTATTGCAACTTTTTTTTGCTTTCTGCTCACTGCTGAGTTAGCCAACCTGCTGAAAGAGTGTTAATCACATCTGTCTGCTGGCAGTACAGTTACAGTACATTGCACTATGCTTCATTGTTCACCCTGAGCATCCTTAAACTGTTAAATGTGTGAGGTGAAGTGTAACTGGAAACAGAGAACAGCAAAGAAGGCAAGGTCCAGGCCCGGTTTTATTCTAACATTTGTCAGAGACTTTTTTTTTTTTATAAAGGACTTGTGAAAACACCTGTTTGTGAAAGGGCCAAGTGTTTTAGTGGTCAAAAAGAAACAGCATAAATGAGATGCTTACTGAGTTACAGTACTAGAGAAACAAATATGTGAAGAAAAACCAAAGAAATAAAATCTCTCTCTGTACCGTATTGAATTGCATAGCATCATATTCTTTTGCATTGCAACGAATCGCATCGCATCGAATCGTATCGCGTTGAATCGCATTGTGATGAATCAAATCGTGTTGAATCGCACTGCATCGCAATCGGGGTGAATCGTATCACATCGTATTGGTAGTTGCTGCAGATGTATCTTTAATGTATCGTATCGTTGGCAATGTATCGAGATGCGTATCGCACGCACACATGCATATCTGCATGTAAAAATACACATAATGTATGCTTGGAGTGCAATCAGACACACATGCAGAGAAAGAAGAATGGACTTTTTGTATGCAGGCATCAGGGTGAACGTGGGAGTGCTTCGGAAGTGGGAGTACATGAGAGGAGCTCTGAAGTACACACAACACACACACACACACACACCACACACACACTACAGACATGTTTTTCACTGTCCACAATGTGAAATCAATCCAACATTGTAAAAATAGATTGGGATGAGAATGGGATGTTGTTGTATCCGACCTAGATTTTCTGTTTCATTGATTTAACATTGATGTTTGCAGGGAAAACGATTAAGAGCGTTTCAACAGAGGTGTTTGTTTCAAAAGGCACTATTGCCCATGGGGCAATTGATGTCAGAGAATTCACTGTTAAATCATATCACATTTTATTTTCTTATTTAATAATGTTGTTTGCAAATCAATTTTTCATTTAAAGGCACTACTCACAGAGTTTCTCCTAGCGCTGGATAGGTGGGGTGAGTCACCCTGCCTTGCAGAGCTGCTAACTCTAAGAATTTCATTAGTCTGAGTTTTAGTGTATCATCGTCTAAATGCTGTGTCAGAGGCTTTTCCACCCTGCCAAGAATAAAATCAAATTCTTGTAGTTTTTTGGCATCAAATGGTCAAATTTAAAGACACTGAAAATCGGCACAATATCGGCAGCTTCAAATGCAAAAACAGCGGCATCACCTTCAAAAAACCCATATCAGTCGCACCCCAAACTGTACCAGAATAACCTGTTGGGTATCTGTTCTCAACTCAGATTAGCAGATTGAGGGCTGCTGTGACGCTGCTTCCTCACCTCTTTCCTCAAATGCGTACACAATATACAGGCGCACTTAAAACACGCGCATGTATGTAAACACACGTAAACACAAATGCCACAGATGCAAAACCTGCACGCGCACACACACACACACACACGTGTTCATCAAGCGTTGATAGACACACACACACACAGACAGACACACAGACAGACACACATATCCGCTCCACTTAGACACAGTGAGGGACAGTGACAAAGCACTCCTTCCTCTTTCCTCTCCTCCGCTCTCCACCCATTGATCGGTGTCTGAGGCGCGCCCATAAATCCGCCGGGGCCGACAAGAAAGCAGATTGCGGACGGGCCACCCCTGCACAAACACAACTCAGTAAGCCTAAATCAATGGGCCCAATATCACAGGCAGGCAGACGGGCAGCTGTCTGGAACATGTTCGCTGCTTTTCACAGTAGGACTTAAAAGCATGAAAAACTGGGTGTCTGCGTGTGTCATCATATGATGAAAACACGGAGTTGGGTGGGCTGTGGGGATGGTGTGTGTGTGTGTGTGTGTGTGTGAGCATGTTGAGCAAGTGCTGTGTAGTTTTGCATGTGTATCTACATGTCTATGTGGGTGTATCACCGTGTGGGCACCTCGTGCATGTGTATGGGTGCAGGTGGGTGCAGGTGTTTGTGTGTGTGTGTGTTTGTCATGAGGCAGTCCCGTCCCTATTGCTCACAACAGTCATTAGCACAAGCTGCTGAAGGTGTGTTTCATGGTTCATGCTCTATCAGCTCGCACACACACACACACACACCGTAGCAACTCCACCCTTTCATCCTGAGGCAGGCTTCACACATAGACGGAGACAGACACACACACACACACACACACACATACACATATGTTGTAGCATCACAAATTCTCCTCCTACACTCTCCCTGGCTCTATTCCCTCTCACAAATGTATGTGCTTACACAGTTACACACACACACACACACACTGCAATTAGCTTCTTCTCTGGTGTTAGCATAAGCTACTGTAAACTAGTATCATCCCTTCTCCTCCTGCCCAGATCCTCCCATATAGGCTTCTGTTAGCTTTATGTGTGTATTCTGCCATTAACTTCAACAGTGGAATGCTGAGCAGGTCTTTTTGTGAAAAGACCGATGCTACGCCATGGATGCTTTTATTAGAAGTGCATTACAATAACATGAGTGCACTTTTTTTTGTGTGTGTAAATGGGAGTCAAACCCCTAAACCTAGCACTGTTGCTGCCACTCTGTACCCATTTAGCAACCCATTTATAGGACCACCTTTCATCCGTTGTGTTGTGGAGAATCTAATAAGCCAATCTTCCATTGTAACGGGTTTTTAGAAAATTGCGCTTCCGAGAATATGGAGACTTTTCCTATTTCTCTTTTATATGCAGAGATGCTTTCTACACCTTTTACACTACATACATGCTTCCTATACCTTTTGAGCCCCGTAATTGCTTTCCACACGCTGCGCATTTTAATCACACTCCGCAAACGTGTGCCGCATGCGACATACGACTTCGCCGCTTTAAATCCCAGCTCGTAATGCGTGACAATTTTCATACGACACACGCGGAAAACTCCGTCGGGAAATTGTGTCGAAAAACCTGCTCCATATGGGACGACTCTGATCTGCACGGTTGGGGGTGGGGAAGGGAGGGAGGAGAAACCGGTGTAGTCAGCGAGGAGGCAGAGAGGTGGTGCGTTAAGGCGAGGCTAATTTGTTTGTGATTGGCATTGATTAAAGTCGGTCCCGAGAGAGAGGACTCACTCATGATATAAGAACAGTGCGTGTCGCGAGCACAGTCTCGCTTGTCTCTGTTGTTTAGTCTGTCTTTCTCGCTGCCTGTCTATTTGGCTGTCTCTCTCTCACGCACACACACAAACACACACACACACACACACACACACACACACACCAGTGATTACCCCAGGATTTTATTCTTGAAAAGCCTCCGAAACACCATTTAGACCACGGGACACTGAAAACCCATACTGATGAGATTCTTTTAGGAGGCTTAGGTGGTGCACATCATCGATCTGTGATGTTCAATGCATTCAAGTGAGTTATTTTGTGATCGAGTGTTGTCGTTTACTTTTTTTGGCGCGCCCACTTTTTCCTCAGCCTGCCTCGTCTACTTCAACTACTACTACTTTCAAATATTTTCAACAACAGCAGAGAGAGGAGTCACAATAGCACTAGCATAAAAAGAGTAAGAGTTACTCAAACCTAGCCACTTACTCAAAATGCAACATGTCTTGTAGCCTTTGCATTGCATTATGGTCTATCGGAGAAATTGGCATCTCTTCCTCTTCTACGATGTATTTCTGCCTGTTGAATATCGGCAGCAAAAAGACAAGTCCAGAAAGAAGCCCTCTTGCTCTTTGAATCTGAGGGCCTGACACCAAAACCTGGGAAAAAAATGGACCCAGAAATGTGTTAAGTGTTTTATTTTCCTATAAGGCAGAGTGACACACCCCACCTATTCAACGGTAGGGAAAGCTCTGGCACACACACACACACACACACCCCACACACATGCATTCCTCAGTGCAGTTCCTCTCTATCAAATTGCTGTGATGGCTGCTGATTGCTCATCCGCTGTCCGAATGAGCAGAGAAAACAGTAAAGGCAGTCAATTACACATTTTTTTCTCTGATGCTATTATTGCTCTTTTGCTGAGCGTGGGATTCGTTTTCTTTGAGTAGACACTTGCAAGTAAAATAGACCGGAGAGAGTACTACTCTTTGTTCCCACGCGTTTTGCTACTGCTGAGAATGTTCTCTATCACCATTCTAGACCACAAAATGTGTCACACCCTACACCGCCGTTGAACGCACCCTGAGACTAACACACACACACACACACACACAGTAACACGTATGCGCATGCAGAGCCACATACTTTGAATCCAATCAAATTAGTACACAAAGGATCAAAGGTGCAAGTTTGGTACACACACACACACACACACACACACACACACACACACACGTCTGACCTGTTTGTACACACACCCGAAATCACTGCATCATAGTGTATAGGTCAATTAACCAGTGTGTGTGTGTGTGTGTGTGTGTGTGTGTAATAACCTTAGAGGGGTAGAGGATGAGAGACAAATTGGGGGGGATGAGAGAGGGAAGGAGAGAGATAAGAGAGCACAAGGGACTGAGAGAAGGAGAGAAAGAGGGAAGGAGAGGAAAGAAGAGAGATAAAGAAGAAGACGGAAAGAAGGAGACGATGAAGAGAGACGCAGAGGGAGAGACAGGCAGGGCGAGTAAGAGAGTGAGAAACAAGGAAAAGAGAAAGAGAGAGGGGGAGGGAGAGGAGAGAAAACGAGAGGAAAACAAAGAGGAAGGAGGGAGAAGGAGGGGAGGGCTGGAAGAAAGAGCCCTCAGTGTTTGTATCTCTGCATTAAACGGTGAGAACAGAGCTCGCTGCCATCGCTCCCCGGCGACCAATCAGTCTTACTGTGTCTGCAGGGGGCCAGCTAACCGGTTCACACCAGGCCGACACAAACTCAGTGCCCTCACCCCGCCGACGGACCACCCTGGCTGCACACACACACACACACACACACACACACACACACACACACACACTTGTATTACGTGTGAGGACCTTCAATGACTGCATTCATTCCATAACCCTTACCTTGACCCTCACCACTCTATGCCCGCCTCAACTCTTATCCTAACCTTCACCTTATTCTTACGCAACCCTTTACCCTAATCTGACCCTAATCCTAAACAAACCTTCACCTTAACCTTATTCTAAATTTAATCCGAAAACTAAAAGTCCTAACCCTAAAAAAAATCACTTGTATAGAAATGTAAGATCATACACACACTGAGAGGAAAGGGGAGAGAGAAAGAGATTCAAAGACACAATTACATTAATTAATTCAAACTAAGAGACTCCTATTCAACCACACACACACGCACACACACACACACACACACAACAGATGTAAATTACAACTCGCACACATAAACGCCTCACTTCCCTACATATCGTATTCTTGGCCCGCCGCCTGCCCTTCCTCTCCCCTCTGACAGAGTGAGCTTTAACCGGAAGCTCAGCTCTCATTCTGGAGAAAGAGAAGCTTTTGTCTCCAGAGCACAGAGGGCTCTTTCTCTGAGCTGTGTGTGTGTGTGTGTGTGTGTGTGTGTGTGTGTGTGTGTGTGTGTGTGTGTGTGTGTGAGAGAGAGAGAGAGAGAGACAGAGCTGACTGTGGTAACAAGTGGAGAAAAAAGTAAGCGATTGAGAAAAGAAGAAAAGGGTGGAATGTGAGAGAACATGACCAAAAAAAAAAAAAAAGCAAAACCGACTAAGATCTCGTCAGACGTTTTGGAACAGCTTTTAAAAGACGCTGTCTGCCCAAAACAAAAAAAAACAAAAAAAGCAAATAAGGACTTCTTGGCAGCGGCGAGGTGACATCACCACGTGTGAGCGTAATATAAAGTTGTGCGTTGCTTCTCACACCGTGCCCCCCCCCCCACCCCCACCCCCTCACCCCCTCAACTGGAGAAAAGGAGTGTTGTTGGCTAGTGTCTAGACTGTGGAAGCCGCTAACGTGGCGCCTGCGAGGCTGAGGAGGGGAACAAGCGGCGTCTTTCTTGCCGACAGGTCTCGGAGGGGTGGGGGGTGGGGGGGGGGGGGGGGATAAGAGGACACTTTGGTCAAATCGGAGGTGAGAGTAGGCCACGCGAAGAGTGAGAATTGAAGACAATCTGGTTGATCTTTATATTCTACTTTTCAATTGACCGTGCCGTAACGTAGCGGTCCGGAGAGAGACAGGATCGGCGTTGTGGAAAGGTCAACACAGTCGGGGTCGATTTCATTTCAGTCCACTCAATTGAAAATGTGTACGGAAATGGAAATGGACATAATAGTACTAGAGCCTTAGATATGATAAAAGGTTATGGTGTAAGATTTTCAGTTTTTGAAGTAAATCCACCTCCTCAGTTGAATGAATCAGAAGTGTATTGACCTCAACCTGATAAAAGAGTGACACTTCCCAAAAAACGTCTTCTTGTTCTTCTAGAGTGGAGGTGTTCAACTCCAAAAAAACAAAGAAAGACTAAACTAGACTAGACTAAGACTAAAAGAGATTCAGTAGGCTCAAAACCCTGCAAAACTGGAAGAATAGCCAGCACTGGAAAAATGAATGAACTCTTTCTCTATTGAGCAATCACAGGGAAAATGTTCCAGCAGCCAAAAGCCGTTCATTTTCATCATGTTCGTCCAGACTGGAACAACTACCCGACTGTCTTGTTTCAAGAGTTGAACTTTCACCCCACTGCTTGCTTAACCCCTCCAAACTCCTTTCTTGGAGCAACTGATAATGTGTCGTAATCTCTACTCCTCCTATCCACCCTCCCTGCTTCCGTCCCTCCTTCATCCCTTCTTAAATGAAAGCTATTATAGTAGCACGCCGGCGACCTCTGACCTACATGAGGCGTTCACGAGCCTGCTAGCCCGCCGCTCTCGGGGCCTCTTTAAGTACAACCGGCTTCTCATTGGTTGTAAGGAAAGTGCATGTGAGGTGTGAACTCTGGCCCAGAACGAGGGCGAGGGTCAAGGTGGGGTTGAGACACACACACACACACACACACACACACACACACACATGTCATTCATATATACAGGTATTAATACACATAGTATATATACACTTACACATTAAGTGTATCCATGTATATATCAAGAGTTCTTTTCCTAAACTCTGTATATTAATTTTGGGAAAAGGAAGGTCATCATTTATCATTTTGTATCCTTAAAAAAGAAGCCGACTGTAATTGGTTTTCATCTTTTTTTAAAACAAATAAGCACAAAAAAACACACCAAGTACATTATTGCGTCAAAACACAAACACAAGCACACACACGCACTTGCACTTGCAATTCAATAGGAAGACAGTGGCCCGAACAGACTATTCACTCAGATATGTTCACATAACAGATGGACTTGCAGTACACACGTGCATGTGCCACCCATGTACACACACACACACACACACACACACCACACATTCACACACAGAGGGAGAGTAGACATGAAAGTGAAAGGGTAGTGCGAGGTTATTCTAGTACACACATGGACACATTCACCCACTCGCAATAAAAATCAGTCTGGCAAAGACCAGTTCTGCAGAAAACATGGTTGACCCTTAGTACTCCATTCAGCTCTTAAAGCCACGCAGTCGTGACATGGCTGCTTTCCGCTGTGACGCTGCTCACAAAAGACTTACGGCATTGCGATGGTAGTGAGTAGATTTTGAACCTTATCTTGTATAAGATAGGTGTATTGATATTGAGTGAGTGAATGAATGGATGTGTGCTTGGCTGGATGGATGGATGGATGGATGGATTTGCATGGAAAGGATGGATGGACGGATGCCTTGGCAGACAGACGCATGGAAGCATCAATCTCAACCACTCTCAACACTTGTCAGGATATATGTCTATTATCCCATCTTCCTAAAGGATATCCTCTATGGTTTAACATCCATAATTTAACAGGAGGATGGATGCTGATTGGCTGATTGTATCAGAGTAATCAATAGGCCAAGGCAGCTTTACTGAGCTCGCATGACACAGCACATACACAGAGCCATGCTGGCCATCAGACTATCTATCTATCTATCTATCTATCTATCTATCTATCTATCTATCTGTCTGTCTATCTATCTATCTATCTATCTATCTATCTATCTATCTATCTATCTATCTATCTATCTGTCTATCTATCTATCTATCTATCTATCTATCTATCTGTCTATCTATCTATCTATCTATCTATCTATCTATCTATCTATCTATCTATGTCTATCATCTGTCTATCTGTCTATCTATCTATCTATCTATCTGTCTATCTATCTATCTATCTATCTATCTATCTATCTGTCTATCTATCTATCTATCTGTCTATCTATCTATCTATCTATCTGTCTGTCTGTCTGTCTGTCTGTCTGTCTGTCTATCTATCTATCTATCTATCTATCTATCTATCTATCTATCTATCTATCTATCTATCTATCTGTCTGTCTGTCTATCTATCTATCTATCTGTCTGTCTGTCTATCTGTCTGTCTGTCTGTCTATCTATCTATCTATCTATCTATCTATCTGTCTGTCTGTCTGTCTGTCTGTCTGTCTGTCTGTCTATCTATCTATCTATCTATCTATCTATCTATCTATCTATCTGTCTATCTATCTATCTATCTATCTATCTATCTGTCTGTCTGTCTGTCTGTCTATCTATCTATCTATCTATCTGTCTATCTATCTATCTATCTATCTATCTATCTATCTGTCTATCTATCTATCTATCTGTCTGTCTATCTATCTATCTATCTATCTATCTGTCTATCTATCTATCTATCTATCTATCTATCTGTCTGTCTGTCTATCTATCTATCTATCTATCTGTCTATCTATCTATCTATCTATCTATCTGTCTATCTATCTATCTATCTGTCTGTCTGTCTGTCTGTCTGTCTGTCTGTCTATCTATCTGTCTATCTATCTATCTATCTATCTATCTGTCTATCTATCTGTCTATCTATCTATCTATCTATCTATCTATCTATCTATCTTACATTTGTACACACAGGAATACACACGTGACCCGCACACCGACACCACACATACACTAATGAACCCCATATGTGTGCATGCGTTTGTGCACCATAAACACACAAGATTGCACACATGTACGCATACCAGTCTGTTTTTGGGGCGGCAACCGCTAATGCAACTTGCGCAAACACACACACACACACACACACACACACACACATACACCCACAAATCATCTTCCATCCTGCTATAGTATTCCCCACATTACCCCGAGGATGTGACTCAGGCCAGTTGTACAGTAAAACCACTCTCTTATGTGGCAAGGAATACACACACACACACACACACACACTTCGCCATCTGGGAGTCATTTCCCCGCCTCCCCCCCCCACCCCCATCTAGAACAGCTGTGGCCGAAGCTTTCATGTGTTGCGGTGGGCAGGCGGAGGAATGCTGGGCGAAAAAGCCCTACGCGCTCCGACAGAAGGTAAATTACAGGGAGCCGCATCGCGCCGTAACTCAGGAGAAAAACGCAAGCGGCCGCTTTGGAGTTTCGCAGCTCGCATCTGCAATCCTCCCGGTTTCAAGACACACAGATGTGGTGCGCACGTGTGTGTGTGTGTGTGTGCGTCTACGTATTAGGATCGTACCAATATATCCATCTCTCCACCAGCGATGACCACAGCAACATAAAAACAGCCTGGAAAAGCTCCAGAAACTCCAGAAATCAAACAGAAGCCATCGCGGTTTGATGACGCCATCGCCAAGGAATCTGCCCGCAAATTGAATCGTCCACGTGCTCTGAGCATCCCCGCCTACCAAAGAGACGACCGTGCCTACGAAGCACCGAACATATTAAATGATGATCGGCTGTGATTAACGAGCAAAACCCAGGAATGACAAATGTAAAGTGCATCGGAGGGCTGGGACCGCCATGCGCACATCTGCCTTCTGCACATCTGCAGAAGATGAAATGCATGTCAGTGGCTCAAGTATGGCACTCAATATACACACACACACACACACACACACACACACACGCATTTTCTCCGCACCGAAACCCAGCCAGACGTGAAACAATAAAACGTCAGCAGCGGGGAAAAAGGTCGTCAGAGGACAAGAGGCGAGATTCCTCCGAGTCTATACGATCAAAAGCGTCGGCGAAACCGGGGAACCGCAGATAGCAGAGCTGTCACTCAAGCGGTGCCGTTAAACACGGTCAAACGTTAGTGAGTTGAGCTTCGGGCGGCATGTGTGTTCCGAAAAAAGAAAAAAAAAGACAAAGAAGAGTTTTTTTAGTTTTTTTTTTTTAGCGGGCCGCGTTTAGCTAACTCATCACAAATGCCTGCTTAGTGTACAGTTCACAAACAGAAACATTATCTCTCTGTCCTCTGACAATAGGCCTGCCTGTTCTCCCTGCCATCTCCTCTCTCTCTCTTTCTCTCTCTCTCTCTCCTCTACTTTTTTTTTTTTTGTTCCTTCTTGTTTCCTCTCTTTCCTTCTTTCTCCCCCCTTTGGATCATTTGATCTCTTTTCTTCCCCCCCCCCCCCTCTCTCCCTCGCTGGCGTACTCCCTCGAGTTGTTGTCTTGATTTCTTCCCACTCTTACCTCGTTCACCCCTCGTATCTCTCCCTAGATGACCCCTCTCTCTCTCTCTCTCTCTCTGTCTTTCCCTCTACCTCTCTCTCTCTCTCTCCTCGTCCTGCTTGTCTCTCTCCCTCGCGTGCATGTCTCTCTCCCTTTCTCCCCCCCCTGTTCCCACCTCTCTCACGTCAGGTGACTTTTGCAATGTAATCCGCACATAACTACGCGGAGGTTTAATCTGTCAGCGCGCACCGTGTTCCTTCTGACGTTTTTCAATCATCGCCACCAAGTCGCCTAATCCTGATTTATTAGCCCGGTTCTCCTACATCTGGGCCCCGACGCGCGTTCGCGGGCAAACAAACGGACGAGGAATGACCGCGGCATTAATATTAAGCAGCTTAGCTTGAGTAAGGGCCAATGTCTTTTCAAAAATACCACGACGGACTCAGGAAGGATTATACCGGCCAAACTTGCTTTTTTTTTTTTTTTTTTTTTTTTTGAGCTGCTGAGGAGGCACCTGCACTCGGCAGAAAGCAGGAAAGGGAGGGAGGGGAGGGTGTAAATATTGCTTTATGTTGGCATCAAGGTGAACGTGGGAGCGCTTTGGGGAGTGCAAACACACACACACACACACACACTACACGTCACATATGCATGTGAAGGGGGTTGTGTGGTTTAATGTAACTCAACCTGAGGACAGCAAGCATTTTTTTTTTTCCCCCCCGGGGGATTTTTATTGATGTAAAAGCCAAACCTACTTAGCTCAGGTTAATTACGGAGGCGTCACTGTAGTCGCCCCCCAACCCCTCCCCCCCCCCCCCTCCCCCCCCCCCCCCCCCCCCCCCGTGTGCATCTGAATGAACAATGGATTTTTGTTTTTCAGTGGTGGCCTGCGAGAGAAAAAAACCCACAAACCCATGTTTTGTTTTTTTTCTTTTTTTTCGCGCCAGAGCTGTCACGACGGAGGCGTTACCATGAGAAATGAAAACCGCATCAAAACAGTAATTGAGCTGCTGAGGGGAATAGGAGCAATCTGTACTCCGATCAGAAGAGGTGAAGTGGGGTGTCTGGGCTGTTTTTGGAGCATATTCTACTATTTAATGTTACTGAGAACAGTTGGGAACACATTCCCGGGAAACATGAGTATTGTGGGGAAGGGGGATCCTTCAATGTGCACGGGAATATACGTAATCTAAGACATAAAAACACGGAAAATGAGGAGTTCCAAAATAATAATGAACTTAAAGTTATCATCCAATATCTCTAAAATCAGGAGGCATTTGTGCTGTGGATGCTTCTATAAGAGGAGGTGTCAGCTTTTGCAAATGGTGGATATCTCATTTTGGAACAGCTCTTCAATATTCTAGCATTTGCCTGAATGTGCACTGTGTGTGTGTGTGTGTGTGTGTGTGTGTGCGTGCGTGCGTGCGTGCGCGTGCACTGTACGCCCCTAGTCATGTACCTCTAAAATGGTGCAGTAGAGCAGAGCACCTCTGTGTGTGTGTGTGTGTGTGTGTAGTGTAGTATCCTACGCAGCGCTTTGGCGAGGGAGAGAGACAGAGAGAGAGAGGGAGGCAGGGAGGGAGGGAGGGAGGGCGAGAGAGAGAAATCTGACAGCGTGCCAAGCCGACCTCATTTCCCCCGCTCAGTGTGTGTGTGTGTGTGTGTGTGTGTGTGTGTGTGTTGCAGTCGCAGCAGTAGCGGCGGTAGCTAGCCTGGCTCAGCTCGCAGCTCCCGGATCTCCGCCCTGCACTTTATTCGTGTAACTCAATCCCTGCCGCCACACAACGCTAGCCTCCTCATCGAAACTACCTCCTGCAAACCCCCCGACCCCCCCACAACACACACACACACACACACACACACACACACACACATGTGCACAAGCAAGCACATGTGCACTCATGCATGGCACGGCACGACACACACACACCTGACATGTAGCCATGTGCTGTTCGCTGTGTACAGTCGTGCACACACGCGCTATCACACACACACACACACACGCGCGCAAAATACAGCCCATTGAAGCAGTATCGGTCCTACAAGGGATGGGAGACTTCAGTTCATTCAGTTCATTCAGTTCACACACACACACACACACACACACACACACACACAGGTTCCTACTTTGGCTTGCAGGTACTTTGTGGGGTGGATAGGGGGGCTTCATTGGAGGATGGGGGGGGGTAAAAGCAGATTCAGCCACATCTGGCATCTCCAGCAAGCACACAGACAGAGAGACAGACACACACACACACACGTTTGAGAAATCATTTGTGTGTGTGTGTGTGTGTGTTAGCCTCACTTGCCCCCATTCAAGAGCTTAGCCGTATAGACTATATCAGGGACAAGCATGGGGCTCTGAAAATGTTACGGAGGCTAATAATAAGACTATTAAATGTGGTCTCACACTGCCTTCTCGCCTGGCTATTTGTGAGTGTGTGTGTGTGTGTGTGCGCGTGTGTATGTATGTGCGCGTGCGTGTGTGTGTGTGTGTGTGTGTGCCATATGTGCGCATCTCTGGCAGCGAGCCCTACTGTTCTCTTCACCACAAGGAACTCATTGACCTGAATCAGTGCAGAGCCGCGCCCCTCCTCACGGCTACTGCAGAGACTCTAGGGAGCCTCTAGTGGCGGAAAGGGACAACTGCAGCCTGCAAAGTCCCAGAAGAGGCTGGAGCCTTGGACTGCCGCTATCAGATAACTGACTGACTTACTACCAGTGCATTTATAATAATTTGTCATTGGTTGAGCAGTTACTGGGCTGTATCACATTCATCACAGCAACATTCTCTCTGGAAAGCCGCCCTATTCCGGTGCTGCATTATCCTGGGAAAAATGGCCAACGCTGACAGGCAAATGACTGCGTTTGTGTGTGAGGGAGAAAGAGACAGAGAGAGTGAGCGATTGTGTGCGTGTGTGTGTGTGTGTGTGTGTGCATGTCAAAGATAAAGAATGAGAAAGAGAAATTGGCTGCATGTGTGTGTGTGTGTGTGTGTGTGCATGCATAATACATGCAACACTATGTGAGTGAGAGAGCATGTGTGTGAATGTGTGACTGTCCCAGGATGCTGTGGGTTAATCTGTCAACCCTTGGATGAACTCCAGTGTTTAATGGATTAGCCTTTTGCAGCTAACTGGGGGGACAGACAATGAGGATTACTTTTTCTTACCATATGCAGCACTCTGTTAGGGTGGACAGAGTCCCAGTGTGTGTGTGTGTGTGTGTGTGTGTGTTTCTATAAGGTGAACTCTGGAAGGACAGGGTCCAGATCTGTGCGTCTCTCTCTAGGCGTGTTAAAAAGCCATTTCTGTGTGGCTTATCAAGAAAAACCTTCTTTCCGGGGAACAAACAACCAAATGAACCAGCAGCAAACACGCTTTCAAACTGTGCAATGTGAAGCGACAACCAATGGGAGTTTAGCTCAGGAGGGAAGAACTGGAAGTGTCACATTTAAGTGTGTGTGTTAATATGTCGTTTAATTGATGAACTCTGGATAAGTTGCTTTTTATTTGGAGGAATAAATCTCATTTCATCAATTCCTATAAGTCAAAGAAGTCTGATCAAAAAAATCTTCATCAACGTTGAGCTGGTAATAGTGTCACTCCAATATCTTCTGTACCAACGGAGCATTTACCTTTGTAGTGAACCGTAAATGTTTTTAAATGACACAATCAGGTTGTTGCGTGTCTTCCGGTGCGTAAGTGTAGAACAGCTTCCCGACAGGACGAGCGAGGAGTCCCCGGTCGTTTAGCCCGAACCGCACCGGATCAGCTGGGGGCCGAACGCCTCGGTCAAGGGCACCTCGAGTACCTCGAGTACAGCCGCCGAGGGAGGCGAGAGCGTTTACTCACATCCCCCCCCCCAACACAAAGCCATCGCTTTAACCTTTAACCAGCGCTTCCTGAGGGCTGAGTCAAAGAGCGAGAGGCAGGCTTCTTAGAAAAAGTGGATTGTTTCGTCAAAAAAATAAGAAAAGGCATCTTTGTAGAAGAATGAAAACAGTAGCGGTAGTGTTGGAGTGGAGAGACGTTTAGCTGGTGGTCTTATCCAGAATGACAAACACGGAGTAGTGCAACTCCTGAACCGTTACAACATTACAAGCAACCACGAGTATGCACTGCAAAGGTTGCATCTATATTTTTTGCAACTTAGATACATTGCTGTGTAATAATATAATTTAGATTTAATTGGTTTCCAGTGTGTGTGTGTGTGTGTGTGTGTGTGTGTGTACGATATTATCAGCATCAGGATAATGATGATATTGCTTCTTCGTATAAATGTCATTTACAATAAAAAGCATCCGCCCCGCTGAAGTGTCCTGAGCAAGAACCCTGGATCCCTACCAGCTCCAGGGCTGCTGTTCTGCAGCTGACCCTGACCTCTGACCTCCCTGTGAAGGGGGGGGGGGGGGGCGTAATGAGAATTTCTTCTTTGGGGATAAATCACAGAATCGCAAAATTAGAAATATACCAGATTGAGGGCCGTCTCTACCCGTGAAGACAACTACAGGCGTCCCATTTCCTTGTTCATCCAAGAACAACAATTGTTAATACATGGCACATTTCTATTAGGCTGGGAAAGGTGGAAAGGAGGACGTTCTCACAGGAACAGCCAACCACCAAAAATGCCAAGATAAAAGTCGAGAGCATTCCAGTCATGGTTCCCCTTTTGTGTGCGGCAGGTATGGACTAGCAGGGAAGAGCTGCACAAGCACACACACACACACACACACACACACACAGTTAAACACACACGGGATTTGAATATGACTCAGTGTGTGCACAAACTTCTACTTGAGACTTTGCATGTACGACGGTGTGTGTGTTTGCGCGTGTGATTCAGGAGGATTTAAATGTTAGTGGGTGTCATCAGGATGTTTGCGATGGGTGGGCACCCCTCTGTTGAGATCTGGAGCAGCCGCGGCGTTCCTGGCCCAGCCGCCTCCTACCGGGGGTACAGACGTAAAACTCATCCCTACTCTTTCTACGCTCAACTGAAGAGACACACAAACGGTAATATAACAAATACAAACTCGTGCCACGGAGGAGTAATAAGCACAGCGATACTTTTACTTTTGAAATGAGTAATATTGCTCGGTTTGGAGCGACGAGCCCCGCCGCTGATAATGGAATTACCTGAGCTGAACCGAACCAAATCTGGGCTGCAATCATTCAGAGCACATCTGGGATTAGGAATTTAGGACATTTAGCCGCACATCCCTCTGAGCCATACATACACACACATCACCGCGGGGTCAGGTGGTAGTGGCGGGTATGAGAGGGTATGCGGCGTCTTGCTCCAGGACACTTGGGACAGGGATGGTCATACTCTCTCTCTTTCTCTTTTTCCGCTTTTGCATTTTATTGCAAACAATCAAAAATGTCAAAGAGAGAAACACAGAATGAGAAGAGTGTGATTAGATTTTTTTTTCTGCCCACTGTGGCGCGATTTTTTTTCCGTTTTTTTTTCTGGCCATGTGATGTGTCTGGGTGAGACAGAGAACATTCCGGCACTCTGTGTACCCAATATCTCCCGGTCCGCTCTGTCAGCCGGGGGGGATTACGTAACGCATGTGAATCTCTTTTGTCTCTGATCCTGGGGGTGAGGGTGTGAGGTGTGTATCTGTGTGTGTGTGTGTGTGTGTGTGTGTGTGTGTGTGTGTGTCTCAGTGCCTGTCTGTCTTTCTGTGGGTGTCTCTGTCTCCCAGCTGTCTGTCTGTACTAGTACTTCATCTTCCCCAACACACACACACACACACACACACACACGTCCACGTGAGTGTGTCTCGACCGGCCTTGTTTTTGGGATGTTGTGTGTGTGTGTGTTGTTTTTTTTTTTTGGGGGGGGGGGGGGGAGGCGTTGTGTAACCTCGTTAACGCCGGGGCTCTGCATGTGGGAAATGTGTCAGAGCCCTCGGAGCGCCGCGATTGGCTCGCCAGGCACACTCCCCCGCACCTCCGAGCCCCTCCCCCCCCCCCCCCCCCCTCCCTTAAAAACCCGGGAATACTCAGACGCCCGGGCGTGGTAGCCATGGTAACTGGCCACTTCGGGAGGGTAACCCCGTGTAAAGATCTCCTGAAACGAACCCTTTCCTCGCTCCTCCTCTGCCTTCTGCTTTTCTGTCTCGACGTCTTGCTGTCTTCTCATCCTCACTCTTCTTCTTCTTTTTTGTTGTTTGTCTGTCGCTCCTTGGTGCTACATGACCTCTCTCTCTCTCTCTCTCTCTCTCTCTCTCTCTCTCTCTCTCTGGTCTCTCTCTCTCCTCTGCAGGGATGTAGTGGAGATCGAACCCACCTTAACTCAGTTCGTCCACCTCTTTAGGACTGACATCAATCTTTAGGATCTTTAGTGACCTAAGTTATTAGAAGTTGGGTTTATTTAAGGGGGAAAAAGCATAAATCAATGCTTTTCTGGTAATATAATTGATTTTTGTTTATATTGGAGGTTGTTTATTTTATTATCACTGACTGAAAGTCATAGATTACCCGTCTCTACCACACTGCTCCTCCGTCACAGGGAGACGAACGCCTGGGGCCCCATTTCCAGATTTACATCCCTCCATAAGAATTTAACGTTATAATAACCGCCCATTTATTGCTGCATGTTTATATACACACATGTGATGGCAGGCTGTATTTCATCAGATATACACAGACTGTTGGAGACATTAGGACCACCCGCTCTGTCCATGACAGCCTGGGTAAATCCATGTTAAAGTTAAATGACCGTTCTAGAATGTTGATTTTTTCTCATTTTCTTATGTTTTTCAATCAATGTAATGTTAATTCTGACTGCTTCTATTATACCACAATTTACGCCAAAGTACAAGGCACAAGATGCTTTCACCAGCTACTGTTACTGTTACGGCTTTGAATTTGCTGCGTTCTTCTTCACTGGGAGTAACTCGTAATGTTTATACAGTGTTGTGTTTCAAAATATGCACAATTAAAAACAACTAAAATAAAGGAAAATGTCTCATAACGTGATACAAGTGCTGGAAAACAATCTATAGGGATGTAAAACAGCAAGGGAATGCAGGAAATGAATCAAACAATCACACTGGAATGATCTGTTCATCTCCCGTATGACTTAAATCCACTTCAGATGTAACGTAAAGGTGTTCCCGGTGATTTGTACACTCAGTGGAGTCGACATCGTGCCCGCAGAGTCTCATCTCACAAACCGTCTACGCTAATTGAACAAGACTCATAACTCAATTACAGCGTTTGATAGATCGGGGTCTCCGGAGAGCTGCGACGACCGATAAACGGGGAGACGTCGTTCTGGAAGCCGTCCGCACTACTCGTTTGTTTTTCCCGACACTTCTGCAGACGTCACACTGCCGTGTCACTGTTCCCGCAAAAAAAAAGCAGGTGAGGCGTGTGTGTGTGTGTGATGTAGCGTGTGTGTGTGTGTGTGTTTATCGGAAGTTTCGTGAGATAGGTTCTTGGAAATCTCATCTCACAATTTCATTTCCTGGTTGTGTGAGTGGCCACCGCGTTTGCCGAGCGCTCCCGACTGCTCGACTGACCCTCCGCACTCCCGTGACTCACTCCTTCCGACATTCGCTCCTCTCTCCTCCTCCTCCTCCTCCTCCTCCTCCTCCTCCTCCTCTTCTCGTCTCGGTGCCTCGCCTCATCACAAATCACCTCTCGCTGATTCGGTGGCGGTAAATCTGGATTCTTTACGGCTCTCGCTTTGGTTTCTCCCTCCTCTCTCCTCCTCCTCCTCCTCCTCCTCCTCCTCCTCCTTCGTGTCTCCCCTCCCTCGGTACCTCGCCTCGCCTTAAATCACCTCTCATGGATTTGCTGTTGATATCTCTCTCTCTCTCCTTCTTTCCTTTCCTCTCATCTCACTCCTCTCCTTCCATTTCTATCTCCCATCTTATGTGTCTCTCCCCTCGTCCCTGTTTTTAGTGGCATGAAATACTTATTGCCAAAGCAAAAACAAAACAAAAACAAATAAATCACTAAATTAATTAATGTCAAATTTATCGGTTGCCTGAAGTCTCCTCTCCTCTCCTCTCCTCTCCTCTCCTCTCCTCTCCTCTCCTCTCCTCTCCTCTCCTCTCCTCTCCTCTCCTCTCCCACATCATCTGCGACAGGTCAGTGTGTGATAATGCAGACAAAAAATATCAACTCCCTTACAGCTTCTACCTAAGCTGTAGGATTCTGACCATATTTTGGAAAAATGAATCCCTGGTTTGGGGGTAACCGAATAGATAGAGAGACAGAGGGAGAGAGAGAGAGAGAGAGAGAGAGAGTGGGGGCGGGAGGGGGGGCGTGGGGTGATGATGATGATGCTGATGGAGGAGTTGGTGTGTGTGAGTGTGCGTGGTGAGGGTGGGAGGGGTAGCGGGAGAGCCCTGCTGTGGAGCGTACGCATGGCACCTCCTCCGTGTGTGTGTGTGTGTGTGTGTGTGTGTGTGTGTGAGCGTGAGTGTGTAAGTGTGTGTGAGAGAGAGAGGAGACACCACACACCCAGAAGCCCCCTGCAGAAAGAGCTGCAGAATACTAAACAGTAAGGGGATCTCTCCCTCTGTCTTGCTCTCTCTCTCTCTCTCTCTCTCTCTCTCTCTCTCTCTCTCAATCTCTCTCTCTCGCTCTCTCTCTACACACACACACTTAAACGTGGGCGCTCGTTCAATCGATTATCGAAAATATGAAACAAACGGCGAGCTGATCAAAGACAAGGACAGACAAACCAAGGACAGCAAATTTGAGAGGACTCTTAAGGGAGGGAGGGATGCAGAGGAGTGGAGAGGGAAGAGGAGTGAGGAGAAGAAGAGGGGAGGCGCGGGGGCGGAGAGGGGGGAAACCTGCAGTGCAACACAGTCTGAATTATTCATCGATGTCTGAGTGGGTCGCCTCAGACAGAGAAAGAGAGAGAGAGAGAGAGAGAGAGAGAGAGACAAAGATAGAGGCAGAGGGAGAGGAAGAGATATGGAGAGGGATGGCAGGAGAGGAAGGAGGGAAAAAGGGGAGAGGGAGCAGAAAGAGACCAAGGGATGGGGAGGGAGGAAGAGAGGAGGAAGGAGAGGGAGATGGAGGGAAGGAGAGAAAAGTAAAGAGAGGAAGACGGAGGAAAGAGAGAAGGACGGAAAGATGGAGAGGAGAGAACGAGCGAAAGAGGGAGGCATGGCGCAGCAGTCTGAACTCTGTGTTCCCGACACTCGAGTCACGTTCACACTGTCTGCTCCCCTCCCCGGCCACACACACACACACACACACACACACACACACACACACGGCACACTGGTACCACACCTCCACACACACACACACACACACACACACACACACACACACGGCACACTGGTACCACACCTCCACACACACACACAAAAACATGCACACGCTGCAAACTAGTAAACATCCACATACGAGTACACCACAGAATAGGGTAGGAGCCAATATACACACACACACACACACACACACACACACACACACACACACACACACTAGACATGCATGGATGCATGCATGGACATGAATGTACACACAAACACATCCTGTCTGCACAGACACAACAAAGCTTCCTTGCTTTGGATGGTTTCACTCATCTTTCTGTCCTAGTGAGGTTAGAGAGGATAGTCAAACTCACTCACCCACCACACACACGCACGCACACACACACACACACACACACACACACACACACACACACACACACACAGATGCACACAATGCAGTGTTACACTGTACATCACAACGAGACATCAGTTACAAACAGTTTCACACACATCAAGCATCTCCCTTTGAGGCAGACCCGACAGCTTCAAAACAGGACACATCAAACAGTCTCAAACACACACACACACACACACTCACACACACACAACGTGGGAGGATCTGACATATATTGCCAGAAAGAGAGAGGGAGAGAAAGAGAGAGCGGGGGAGCGACACACACAGAGAGGGAGAGCGAGAGACAGACAGAGAGAGGTCAAATGAGGAGAGGAAGCGGGAAAAAAGAGATGGAGACACACACACACACACACAGACACACACACACACACACACACACAGACACATCATGTTATGTCAAAGAGGGTGCTTCAGTCACGTGAGGTCTCTATGTCTGTACGTCCATTTAGGAAAACTAACTAACCCGGAGTTTAGCGCTCCGTATTTCAAACATCCAAAATCAACACGCGTTCTAAAATGTCAAAAGCTAAAAAAAAAGATACGATTTAACTTTCATGCCATTTCACAACCATTTTGCAAGAGGATCCCTTTTTATTAAACGTTAAGATGTCTCACTTTGGAAACGAAACTCTCTCACATTATGAATTGTCTCGCAGCGACACAAGACAAGCTTCAGACAACGCGGCATCAAAGTCCGGAGTACACCCGGCACGACATGAACAGACAGAAAAAAAGGTACCGGCATCAAACTGTAAGGCGCACAGGAGCAGACAAGACAGAGGAACGAGAGAGAGAGAGAGAGAGAGAGAGAGAGATCATGTAAGGAGAAGGAGGCAGGAGGGAGGGGGGGGGGGGGAAAAAAAGTGGGATGAGAGAGATTGAAGGGAGTGGAGAGAGTGAAAAAGAGAGATGGAGAGAGAGCAGGAGGGAGGGGAGGGGGGGTAGTTGGGAGACAGAGGAGAGAGGGATGGAGAGAGAGAGGGAGAGAAAGAGCGATAGACGGCAGTCTGCTGCAGTCTGAACTCTTTGTCCCTGATGCATCACACACACTTACTCACACACACACACACTCACGCACACACACACACACACACACACACAAAGATAGATATAGCACACAGTGGGAATGTCATACCAATGCCAAGCACAAAGCCAGACAGCGATACACCCACTCCAGACACTTATACTATAGGATGGGATGGGCAGGCAGACATCCTCCACACACACACACACACACACACACACACACACACACACATATCAAACCAGCACGTCTGAATGCCTATCACACATTTCTGATTATATACTTTGTAATCAGTCATGCAGACGCTCTCAGGTACCTCTGGGGTTCTTTGTCTCCACAGTGCACATCTGTGATAAAAAAAAAAACACATTAATTTTAACTTGCAAGTTGCAATTTGATTGGCATTGTTGTTGTTATTGTCACCGTTATTTCAAGAGGTGCAAAATGATGTTGGCACACGATTTTTCCTGAAATATAACGAGAAATCGTGTATTTTTGTGCTGAAATTTAACATCATTCAGAATGAGATTATTGTAGTCCCGTTACATATAATCCATCCCCTTCCAATTCTTCCAGCCATGTGAGAGACACACACGCACACACGCACACACACACACACACACGCACACACTCACACACACACAGAGGCAGCTTCAAACAAACAGCCTCAAACAAGGCACATCAAAGGCTCGGTACGTATGGCGTGAAACACGATGCATCGGTGTCAAATCACCAGATCCATAAAAGGAGACACATATCACAGATGTGCACTTTCTCACACAGACACACACATACATTGATACATATTTGATACTGTGTGTGTGTGTATGGGGGGGGGGGTTGGGGTGGTGTCATCCTGGGGACACACCCAGCAGCGGGTAAACCTGCAATTCCCCTTTTGCATTGTGCTGCTCACTGCAATACAAGCTCAACACTGAAGTCCTACGTTGAGCATTTACCTGTTCAATTTCAATGGGTTTCCTTGTAATAAGCAACGTGTGAAATTGTGACTTTTTATTCAGAATACTTCCTGGTTTTTGTCTTCATGCTCAACGTTCATTTACCTCAGGTAGCTTCGTTGAGTAGACGTGCTCTATTTCAACACCCTCCTACTCGCTAGACAGTTTTACTTTCACGCGTGGGAGCAGCAGGGTGTTGGAATTTTTGGTGTCGGTGTCATTTTTTTTTTTTAGAAGGAGAGTAGGCGGTCCTCTCACCTTTAGTATTTTTATTCCGTAATGAAACAGCGGTTAAGAAGTAAGGGAGCCAGAGTGGAGGAGAAAAACTGTTGGGGTTCAATCCTCTGCTACACAGTTGTTATTTTGTGATGAAGTGTCGCATTTTACGATGTCCGTGTACCCGCTTACCCTCCACCTGCCTCATCTACTTCTACTTCAGTTAGTGTTTCCCTACGTCTCCCAAAATTACTTTCCTACATTTCCCAGAATTCAACAAGAATTTACCATTGATGTTTTAGACAGTTGAAATCTCCTATTCCTCCTATTAAACTCCATTGTAGCTGCACCAGAAATATCTCAGTGTGACATCGGATAATCTACGCTTGGCCATTTATCCAAGGGAATAAGAAAAATACACCACAAAACAACACGATGAGCACAAAAATGCAAGGTACATCAATATCATCATCAATCAATTGCTGTTAAATGTTAAAGTGGATTTTTTTTTTAAGGCAAAAGCATCAAATGATGTTGAAAAGCTACAAACGACTGGATTAAAAGGTAAACATTTCTTTCAGTTTTTCTCGTTGAATGGGAAGTGTAATGAGGTTTTCAACTGAGCGTGGTCTCATTCTGTTTAGAAAAGCAGCTGTAGAAAAAAAAGAGTGTTTTATTCAAACAAGAAATGGTGCTGGTATCAAACTGGCAGTATCGTAACCGGTACTCAGCACTAGTTGCCTTCATTGTTACATCAGGAAAGCACTGGATTGACTCCTGGTAGCTAATTGAGCTAGCGGTAAAAAAACCACTTGTGGTGCCTTGTGATGTGATGCGCTGTGGAAAATTGCACAACTTCCTGGTCCTCGAGGAACTCCTCCATGGTACCCAGAATCCTCCCCCTGAGAGAGAGAGAGAGTGGTACTCCCCCCCGCCACCCCCCCCGTTGGCATGCAGAACGAGCATGTGCGAGGTGCCATGAAAACAGGACACGTTTAAACACCAAGCATGTGTTTCCTTGCTTGGATGTGTCAGTGTGCCTAAGTGCATGCATGGCTCTGTGTGTGCACGTGTGTGTGTGTGTATGTGTATGTGTGTGTGCGTGCTCCCAAAGGAGGCTTTATGAGGCACTAAGTGCTACAGTATGTGTCCTTTCATCTGCCGATTAAACCTTGAGTGCTGGGTGGAGGAAAGGGGAGGAGGGCTGAGACAGAGAAACACAGAGGCAGAGAGAAAGAGAAAGAGAATTATAGTGCTGCAAAAAGAAATAAGCACATTTAAGAAGGTGAAGGAGAGAGGGGGTAGGAAATGGACCGGGGGGGGAGACACAATAATTATGTGCTATAAGAGATTGAGATTGAGAGAGAGAGAGCAATTCTGTATTTTCTATAGTCAGGAGTCTGCAGCCTCTCCAGTTACAGTGGCCGAGGTCAGAGGTCACGACACTTTACCGCCTTTACTGAAGACTCGGGTTGGGTTTTGAGGTACCTTCACTCGTTTCCAAATGAATGAACAAAATGAACACGAGCAACGTTATCGTGATATTGCCGTATTGTTTCTGGATATCGCCACGGAAGAAATTCTGACCGTCCCAATCAGTGCATTTTTTTAAACACCGGGGAACAGTGCAAACATGCGCCATCCCCCTCTCAGTTTGGTCAAAATCCAACCTGTAGTGTCTGAGATATCACCTGAGATATCACGAATGACGG
This sequence comes from Hoplostethus mediterraneus, assembly GCA_034670385.1. Taxonomy (NCBI): domain Eukaryota; kingdom Metazoa; phylum Chordata; class Actinopteri; order Trachichthyiformes; family Trachichthyidae; genus Hoplostethus; species Hoplostethus mediterraneus. The sequence continues at coordinate 87,082 of JAXDDW010000188.1, forward strand.
ACAGACAGACGGACACAGACCAATCCATAGTCCTCCCCCAACACCAGATTAAAACTAATCCTCAAAATCCTGAATTTTTTTAATGTTTGTCAACATTTTGGTGCTCATTGCTGTGGTGTTTCTGCACTGCGCCTCCCAGAGGGCACTACTTGTTTCCAGCACCGTGACGCCGTTTTCCTTGGATTTTCTGCTGATGAGGTCTGAGTTTCAGTAGGTGGCGCTCTTTTCTTTGTCCTTTCAGCCATTCTAACTCTTCTATTTAGTCCAACCAATTGCTTGTTGCTGGAAATATAACAATGCATCACTTCCCATGCAGCAGAGGATGTCTCCCTGCCCCCAGAGCAGCTCTGCTTCCAAGACGTGTGTAACTAAAACTCTAACTTGCAGTTAAATCACTGTTGTACTACAATAATCAGATATTGAAAGTATCAGAACAGACATTTATTTATATGATATATTACTTGAAGACATTTTAGACTTTTCATGGACATTTTTGCAGCGTCCCCCCCCCCCCCCCCCCCCCCGCCTACCTCCCTGTCAGCTTACCCCTCCGCTTGAGTCACAGTGCCCTGCGAGTCCTCTGCCTCAGCCAGGCACATTGGTGACATTTCACTGGTGTTGTTATCACGATTCCACCCCTCCTTCCCTCCACCCCCCCCCCCCCCCCCCCCGTTTCCCATCTATCCCTCGCTCTTTTTCACACCCCCTGAGACAGATCCCTCCTTGCATCTTCCAAACCTACTTGTTTTCCTGTCGTTTTTGTTAATACGATTTTGTTCTTGAATTGTTAAATAAAGGTTACGTTGAAAAAAAAAAAAAAATACAAAGTAAAAGCATGGCATTCCTCTTCCTGTGCGCGTGTGTGTAAATGAACTTGATATTCATTGTAATACTATCACTATGTCCTCATGAAAGAAGACTGTAAAGCTGTAAATGACATGAGGATAAAAGCCCCCGACCCCACTGCGTCTGTCTTTGACGTATCAAGGCCATCTTTAAGCCCAGATATATCATATAAAACTAACCGAGCCCCGACAGAAAACATTAAGCCTGTATCATATGGTCTGATGGTGACAGTGATGTGTGACAGGCTGGAACTAAGCAAGCGCTTTCAAATCTGCAAACAGGGCAGGACTCCAGCCAGGTGCACGTTCAGAATGAAGGGAAGGAGAAAATAAATCAAAGTACGTGTCGGGGAATACGCTGAATTTGCCGGCGAGACCCTCCAAGACGTTTGCGCCTGCACTTCTATTGTGTGCTGCGCGTGCGAAGATAAGACGCGTGTACATGGGAAGCTCAACGTAACCGCGGTTGGGCTCCATTAGCTCAACGGTGTGAGGAGGGGGGGGGGGTCGATTCCCATATAAGGCCATCTTAGTATTCCTTGTCTAAATCTGAGTCAGTTAAGACTATCATCCATCCATATGAACGTTAATCCGAACAGTAGCCACGGCGTAGCGTGACTGAGGGGTATTACACCAGACAGGCCCTGTGGTGTGTGTGTGTGTGTGTGTGTGTGTGTGTGTGTGTGTGTGTGTGTGTGTGTGTGTGTGTGTCATACATACAAGCACGCCCTACGACTAATGCAGTTAAGTGTCATTATACGCATGACACTACAGTATGTGCTTGCAAGTGTGCGAACGTGTGCACCGTGTAAATGTGTTTTGTTGAGAGTGCACGTGCGTGGCTATCTTTTCAATGAGTGTGTGTGTGTGTGTGTGTGTGTGTGTGGCTGAAGCCTATTGCAGCAGACAACCCCCTGCGGTGCTGCTGGCAGCCAGCGAGATATATGACTGTCCATCTCTGCTCTTCCTCCCGCCGAGTCCACCAGCCGCAGTCTGTCACTTTGCGGCAGCAGATGCTTCCCAACCGCTAGTCTGTCACAAGGCGGTGAGAGAATGCTTTACCATCAGCTGTGCGGCGTACAGGGGAATGCTACCACGTATGTCACGCCTGCACGCTTGGCCGTTAGGTTATGTTTTGTGCATTTGGGAAAACAATGAGAAAAGTAGGGCCATCCGTTTAGGAAAGCGGAAGGAGCCAATAAAACATTTCCACCCCTAAAGAAACAAAACGAAAGATGGTAAAAGACACAAGTGAACTGCACAAAAGAAACGAAAGGAACCCAACATGGAGAACAGTGCAAAAACACTAATTATAGTAGATGCAGATAATGAAACAATAAGTTCAAATATAAATCTGACAATTTTCTTTTGTTTGATCCAGGATAATGTATTTCTACTCTACCTTTGACACGACTGAAATTGTGGATGAATTTAGCTCAGCTTGACAACTTTATAGCCCACTGAACCCTGACACACACACACACACACACACACACACACACACACACACACACACACACACACACACACAGAGTCAGTAATCATGAAATGCCATCAACTGCAGAGACAATCGGGGGGGTCAACTTGATGTTCAAAGGTTGCCATGGCAGCCCATGCACACACACAAACACAAACACACACATTTACAAATAAATACACACATTTATATAACCTTTATAAGGTTATATACAAATAATGAGTTTGATATTCTCTGAAAAAATACCTTAAATTATAAAATAATGATCTAAATGTTTTCTAGTTGCCTGGACACAACCTGTGACATTCAGTCAGTCAGTGTTCAAAGGTGACTCCAAGTGGCTACTTCACAAAAACAGGGTGCACACATCATATTATGCAGCGTTGTCTTTAACATAAACATTTACTCTACATTCATTTTCTGCAGATTAATTATTTTTCAGCTGTATTTTGCCAGAGTAACTATCATTGACTTCATGGTATCCAATGGTATCCAAGGCCATAAGCCAAGTACACAGTAAGTTTATAGCAGGGGACGGCTGCAATCAATCCTCTGACAGGCTAAAGGTCAAGCAAACCATCCATCCATCCATCCATCCATCCATCCATCCACCCATCATCCCTCAATCTACCATCCATCCACCTATATTTCCATCTGCCCATCCATTTATCCATTCATCACTTTCAGTCTCTCTCTCGCTCTCTCTCTCTCTCTCTCTCTCTCTCTCTCTCTCTCTCTCTCTCTCTCTCTCTCTCTCTCTCTCTCTCTCTCTCTCTCTCTCTCTCTCTCTGACCTCCTGGTAACCTTAAGGAGGATGAGAATGTCAGCGTTCAGTGGCATTTACAGCCCATTCTCGCTTCGCTCAGAGGACCTTATTACACCCAGGTCAAAGAGGTCATCGTGTGTATGTGCTTGGGGTGGGGGTGTGGGGGGGGTGGGGGGGGGACACACACACAGTGACCTCACATGACGGTCATACATCTGACCAATCATCTGTGAAGGTATACCAGTTATTCAACGGACACAGATGAGGTCTATCCAACGTGGTTAATCCACTGTGACATATTTTCATTTGTGTGTGTGTCTTTGTGTGGGTTTGTGTGTGTGTGTGTGTGTGTGTGTGTGTGTGTGTGTGTGTGTGTGTGTGTGTGTGTGTGTGTTTGGGGCTGGGTGGAAGAGCTTCATAAATGTATTGATTCGATGAATGGGGAGTGTAAACACAGAAGCACTACTGCATTATGCATGGACAGGTCTGCTGAGTGGATATTGTGTGTGGGCACGTGTGTGTGTGTGTGTGTGTGTGTGTGTGTGTGTGTGTGTGTGTGTGTGTGTTTTTTGTGTCAGTGACCAAGCATGGTTGCCTGTGTATGTGAGCATGTGAGTGCATCTACAAATGTGTGTGTAAGTGTGTATGTGTGTGTGTGTGTGTGTGTGTGTGTGTGTGTGTGTGTGTATGTGTGTGCAGGTATGTGTGTGTGTGTGTGTGTGTGTCTCCATATGCTAACTAGCCTAGGACTGACAGCTGTGCCAGAGCCCGCTGAATGCAAAGACCCCCTCTGGACATCTATCCGTCAATCAAGCGCTCTTGGGGGGGTGGGGCTATCTGTGTCAGTTTATTTGTGCCTCTGTCAATCAGCAGCACTGAGGGCCCGCCCACCTGTCCACCTGACCGAGCATTCACTGTGGCATGGGCCATACATACACATATGAATAGTCATTCCACATCGTGACAAAGTGATTTGATGAAGCGCTTTGATCATGTCCTTGTATGTTTTATTCAGCACTGAATGAATTGTGAATTGTGCGTGTGTGTGTGTGTGTGTGTGTGTGTGTGTGTGTGTGTGTGTGTGTGTACATGCACATTTATAGAAGCACACACCTGCTCAGACACACACACGCAATCATGCTCACAGGTATTTGCTCACTGACACCGTGTGTGTCTACATATTAAGTGTGCGTGGGTGTGTGTGTGTGCATTCATGAGTGTGTGTGCATTTGCGTATGTGTGTGTGTGTGTGTGTGTGCGCGCCACCTCACATGGAGTTTTGTCTCCCCACCGGCTGCCTGGCAACGTGCCACGCCGTTGTTGGTACCGGTTCCAAGCTCCACACACACACACACACACACACCGCCATGCTCACCTCACACGGCTCCCGGTGGCTTCCACCTCCAGTTTTGGTGGTTTTCGTGTATTTGCTTGAATCCTATGTGGCGCGTTGCGTGCCGAGTAAGTTCCATGATGCTGGAACCCAAGAAAGGTGCAGTTTCAAACATGCACAGTCAGGAAAATGATTTTAAGATGTAAGGGTTTCAGAATATGAGAAACATTAGCTCTAACTAATGTGAGACAGAGGCTACCAATAATCTCGACCATGGTCTCATATGTTTACGGTAATTATACCAAGTTATTACATTTTGACAATGATATGATGTTTGAAAATGCTACATGTAGCACCTTAAACTACCATTTGAGTTTGCTGCCTTGCTTAAATAAACATTTGGACTACTTGGTCTTCGCACGAGAGAATGATTTGAAGGTGAATCGAGGTGAAAGCTGTGATCACTTATTGATTTTCCCTATTAAGTCCACATCAAATAACGATAAAGGGGTGGAAACTGTTTAAAAAGGATCCTAAGCTGCAGGGCGATCGCGTTATTAGTATCCATTTAGTCTATTTCGGTGTAGAGAAAGTGGGTGACAAGCATTTCAAGGAACTCGATCAAGTATCTGCTAGCACATTTGTCGCAATTGCAGCGAATATAATTACTGTTGAGACTCACGGATGTAATTATACTCGGTATCTCGGTGTCGGTATCTTCATTGACAGGAGAGAAAAAAAAATGTTGCAAGAGAAGGAGGAAGGGAGAAAGCGAAGGTACAATACGCAGCAGGGAAAAAGGAAAAAGAAACACACACACACAGCATACACACTCTCACCAGCCTTTCAAATATTAGTTTTCCACGTGAAAATATGCCATGATGCTCACGTGAAGCTTCATTCTGTGTGTGTGTGTGTGTGTGTGTGTGTGTGTGTGTGTGTTGGTACTGGCTCTCATCTTACTCTGTGGTAAATATTTCCTCAGGAGGATCATGGCAGCCAGTTCCCAGAACAGCCACCCTGCCTACAGCCAGAACTATTTGTTATTAATTCCACTATTATGATCTTCTCATCTTCTCCCCTCTGCCTCCCTGCTTACAGTCAGCAGCTGAAGCCCCAGGGTGTGTGTGTGTGTGTGTGTGTGTGTGTGTGTGTGTGTGTGTGTGTGAGAGAGAGAGAGAGAGAGAGACAGAGAGAGAGACAGAGATTGAGAAAGTGTGTGTGTGTGCGTGGAGCAGCATGTGACAGAGACTCCGTGGAAACACACGAGAAGAATCAGGTGACGGGTCAGATCACAACAATAACACACACACACACACACACACACACACACACACACACACACACACACACACACACACACACACACACTCTTTCTCACTCTTTGCTCAGTCACACAAACACCCTCCTTCACACACAGCTGTCAAAAGTTGGCCTCTTGCAGGGTTCGCTCCATTTTCTCTGAGGACAACCTCCTCCAGCCTGATGACCGACTGCTGCAGGGAGCCCGTGTGGCACGACATTCGAAAGCCTCAATCCAGAAATGACTCAGCAACATACACGTTATCAAAAGATATTTTTCAAAGAGCACCTTGCTGGTTCCTACTGCCTTATGTGTCACTTGGTCTAGTTGGTGAGAGCAGCTCAATGAAGCTATAACACAATATATGTCTCTCTTCCCTGAGCAATCCAGTTCATCACATACATTTATACACGTGACTGTAACTATCTCTATATACACACATAGTTCAAGGCAGATAAGTGAAGATGTCCTTAACGTTTCTCATCACCAATAAAAAAAAAATCATAACGATGTATCAAAACTTTCAGGCAGGTCAGGAGAAAAGAGGAAACATACACATGGTTTGAATATTTGAAACTGCTTGGGGGAGTGGAGCTAGGAACGCCACGGAGCCCACGAACAGGATGATAACTAAACTATTGTAAAGTATTGATGTAAAACTCATCTTTAGCTGTCACATACTGTCAGACATTTGATAAAATCCTCAGTCAATCCGTGTAAGAGTGAAAAATATCATCATTCAAGTCACAGATTGAGGCTTTTCAACTGCTTTCAAAAATGACCAGTTATAGATTTTACCTTAAAGGGGGAACAATTTTTCAGGTGAGAGATCCCAAACACATTTTGAGTGCTGTGGAGATTCAAACTTCACGGGGTTACGATGGGTTCAGGTGATATGGAACATTGACACTGGAACTGGAAGCATATGGGTTTGATTCAACAGAGACTTGGAAAAATGTCTGTTCATTACTCAATTTTTGATGGGTTTCATACCAAAATGCAACATATCCATTTTGAAAAATAATGGCTACATAAAATGTATCAGTTAATGTTTCATAAGAATGATTTCATCCTCATACGTATCCTCTTATTTCTAAACAGAGGTTGAGGTTGGCTGATAACTCCAATAGTATTTCATAGTGAGTTTTACGTTTATACTAGCAATTATTTTCCACCAGACGGGGTCAGGTTTTTTAGATTACGAACATCTCATTTTGGAACCAAACTCCACATTGTGTAACGTATTACTGTTTTGCAGATACTCAAAACAGCTCATCATGTCAGTAACCTTCAACAGTCAGTGTATTGCTGTCATGCCAGCGCTCATTCTGTCAGATTTTTTCGCGAGTGGTGGATATATCTCGTCTTTGTGTGGTTCTTTGGGCCCAAAAGGCTTTGATTTACCTGCCTACCATCCCCCCTTGTTGGATCTGAAGAAATCACCCACTCCTAATAGGATTACGAGGACGCCAGGCCAACGGCAGAGCGGTCCAGTGTGCCTTGAGAAGGAGGGTTGGATAGGCTTTGGCTTATCCCTGCACTGAGATAAAGACTGCAGATGGCTCCTTTTGTTGCATTAGAGAAAGGTAGAGATGGAAAAACACAAGACGTACACGCTCACCCATACACACACATTGTTTTCATCGCCTTGTCCTTGAAGGGTTGTGGGCGGGTGGACTCAACCGCACATATAGACACAGTACATGCGAATGCAAACACGCTGAGAATTCTCTCTCTCTCTCTCTCTTGGTTGACTTTGTGCGTAGATGGTTGAGTTTATCTAAAAGCACACACACACACACACACACACACACACACACACACACACACACACACACACACACACACAAAACCCCAGCCCTGCCAAGATTTTATCGCTCTTCTTCAGTCCACTATTTCTTCCTTCCATGAGGAGAATAAGTTTATTACCTGAAACTGGTTGACCTGCCGTGACCTAAGCCGTGTGTGTGTGTGTGTGTGTGTGTGTGCGCTAGGATTATCTCACACAACCTGAACTGAGGTCTCAAACAGAAAGTCTATCTTTCTCTTTTCCTCTGTCACCCTTGCCAACAAACATAAATATACACTCATACAACCAGTCTCAACACACACACACACACACACACACACACACAAATTGACCCTCAATCTCAGGACAGGTTCCCTGCAGCTGATCTCCATACAAATCCATCCTC